>JAOPHQ010003438.1:0-2500 GCA_030340625.1 Merluccius polli
CTAATACTACTACTATATACTATACTACTACTACTAATACTCCTACTTTCTACTACTACTACTACTACTAACTACTACTACTTCTATACTACTATACTACTACTACTACTATACTCACTACTAACTTCTACTACTTCTACTAACTACTACTACTACTACTACTACTACTACCTACTTTACTCACTAACTACTAATACTCTTCTATACATACTACTACTACTACTATTACTACTACTACTACTACTACTACTACTACTACTACTTCTACTACTACTACTACTTGCCTACTACTCACTACTACTCCTACTTCTACTACTACTACTACTACTACTTTACTACTTAACTACTACTAAATACTACTACTACTACTACTACTACCTAACACCACTAATACTACTACTACTATACTGCTCTACTACTAATACTACTACTACTATACCTACTAATACTAGTACTACTACTCGTACTAGTCTACTACTACTATACTACTACTACTACTACTACTACTAGTACTACTACTAGTACCTACTACTACTACTACTACTACTACCAACACCACTTCTACTACTAGTGCTACTACTTCTACTAATACTAAAACTACTACTATTACTACCATTACTACCACTACTATGATTACTACTGCCACTCAACACCCAAAATGCTCTAACTAATAATAATCATCTTAATAATAACGTGGGCAGCGCAAGGAATATTTAATATTACATATTTAATATACATATTATATATTAGATACAAATCAACATTCATATACTGGGAATTAGTAACTATCATTATTATATTATTAATCATGCATAGTGTCATTCAATGAAGTGTAATTCAATCCATCGGCCAAACAGAACACAGACAGAAAATAAAGGATTTCTCTGTGAGTTCCTGATTCATTTTATATGTGTGTGTGTCACAGGTGTGTGTCACAGCAGCTGACCAATGGGCTCGTGTGTCTAGACCGAGGAGAGCATCATTCTGTGGGGCTGACAGAAACCCCTTCATGCTCTCAGGGACATTGGGGAACATGATACCCAGGGCCATGGACAGAGCAAAGGAAGACACACATGGCAGCAGATGGTATCTGACAGCCAGACGTGATCAAATTGTTCCTTTGGTCAAATCTATTTTCCCTCTCTGTCTCTCCCCATCGATATCTGTCTTTTATCTCCCTGGTTCCCTTACTGAGGGCAATTATTTATCGGAAAACTAATCCCTCTGAAATGAAAACCGACATGGGACAGAGTTTTTTTTTTAAATGTAGAATTTTTATATATATATATATATATATATATATATATATATATACTAATATACTAATATACTAAATATTCTAAATTCCCTTCCTTTTTTCTAATACAAATATGATATATTCATATATCGTTTACATTGTCAACATTATTTCATACATTAGATCTTACATCCAGTCTCCTTTGCAGTGTGAACGCTTGTATAGAGAAACGGTGCAACCGGAGTGAAACCAGATTATATTCTGAAACACTGAAAGATAACGGAGGTATGGGGCCGACTAGCAATTTATAATCATGAATACTTCAGGTCAGTTCCTGGCTCATGGGCACTTCGGTGAGTGATGGCCATGGTAGTCTCTTTCTCTCGGCCTCTCTTGGTCTCTCTCTCTTGGTCTCTCTCTCTTGGTCTCTCTCTCTCTCTCTCTCTCTCTCTCTACCCACAAGGCTGCCCATGCCAGCGCCTGCACGTTGTAATATGATGTTGAATGGAGGAGAACCAAACACTGTGGCCGGTGCTCTAATCCCTCTTGTGTTTCTTAAAGTGGGCCTCCTGTGTGGCTTGTAAGCCAGTTGTAAGTCCGTGTGACAAGCTACGGCCGTATCACCCAACAGCTTCACCGTTTACATACAGTTATACCATTTCAGCCACCGACCAACAGAGATATGTGTGAGCATGTGGCGGAGTCTACTTCAACACAGTCAAACAACACATAACTCAGGATCAGTAGGAGCTCTGCAAGATTACCAGTGACACCTTCTATAAGAGCCTGTGATTCACAGGCCAATATCTTGTTGCTTTATTATAAAGCTGAGTCCCACTGTATTTAAGCCAGGCAAATCAAGTGGATTCAGTTATTTATTTACTCCTGAGGAATTTGATACATTAGGCTTTATACAAACTGCTGCAAAGAAAAATGAATGAATGTGTAATGTATGAGTGAATGTATTTAATTTCTATGTAATTAATTAGTAGGCCTACCAAATGCAACCTAGACATCTGTGTAAAGTAACATAGTACTAATAGGCCTACTATACATTCAACAACACAGTAATAGCCCTATCTATGAACAGTTTAAGGATGTTTTCCATTGAGTTCTAAATACAAATTATAGTTTATTAATTATAGCTTATTATAACAGAGACATAATTGACAGTGAGAGTGAATCGCTTCCAGGTAGCCTTGATTTCTTTCATAAAAGGCTATCCTATTTTATCTAGTGTATTGGTTCAGATAAATGAGATGA
>JAOPHQ010003438.1:17500-47500 GCA_030340625.1 Merluccius polli
GGACATTAAATCGGTAATTAATAATGACTATAAAAAGGTATAGACTGCAGGGACTTGCACAGACTGTTCATGTTCAAGGGTGATGCTGATTCGTTGTCCATGTGGACCAATTGAGGTGTGGAGTGAATAAACCCCACGCACGCCATTGCTGGAGGGGAACTTCAACAGAAAACGCAACACACTAGAAGCAGAGGTTAAGCTAACCGAACAGCCGAGGCAAAGGCCTTTCTTGAAAGCATACAAAGTGTAAAACCCTCGACTAAAACACAAGAATGTTGATGGTAATAACACAGCATCAATAAATAACCATGGTGAATACAGAGTCTTATGCTTAACATTCACAACCAGAGATATTCTCCTATGGGTGAATTCTCTATCAGTGTAACCTTGCCAGAGACGTTGCTTCCCAACATTCCCCACATTCTCATGTATCTCTTGACCTTTGACAGCCTTAAATTATTAACATTCCCATATGGGCTCAAAGCCGGCCTGGATCGCCGCTCGCAGCCACGGCACTCATGTGTTTTTCATATTACCACAAGAATTGATTTAGGAAATATATATCCAATTTTAATTCATATTGTGTGTGTGTATGTGTGTGTGTGTGTGCGTGTGTGTGGGTGTGTGGGTGTGTGGGTGTGCGTGTGGGTGTGCGTGTGTGTGTGTGTGTGTGTGTGTGTGTGTGTGTGTGTGTGTGTGTGTGTGAGTGTGTGTGTGTGTGTGTGTGTGTGCGTGCGTGTGTGTGTGCGTGTGCGTGTGCGTGCGCGTGTGCGTGCGCGTGCGTGTGTGTGTGCGTGTGCGTGTGCGTGTATGTGTGAGTGTGTGTGTGTGTGTGTCTGTGTAATCTCTATTCCCATGTATAAATGAGCATGTAACAGAAAGTTCATATTGCACTCACATTTGTCTTCCTTTTTTCCCCCCACGCCACCATGATCCTCCTCCCTGGGGTTTCCTGGTCCAGCCAACAGGGGGCAGTAGGCCGCCTGCCCCACCCCCACCTCTGCCCTGTCTCCCTGTACCAGTCCCACTGTCTCACTGTGCAGCTGCATTGACAGCATGCAGAGCCCACTGTGCTCAGTGGGTTATGAATGAGCAGCCATTTATCACAATTAATCAGAGAGCCAACCCCATTAGCTGTCTGCTGCGCGGCCAGTTTGTCTTCGTAAAGAGAGTAAGCAAATGACAGATTGCACAGCCCCCCTTTCAGATGCATCACGCCACTCTGAATAGTTGGCCTGGCTTGGGCTTATGAGGGGACTGCAGTTTAAATGGTTCAAGATTTAAATCTCCAAAGGGAGACTGAAATGAAGAGTTGTATTGTGAATTGTAAAAAATAAAAAGTTTTTAATAAAATTTAAAAACAATTTATTCTTGTTCAATAAATAAACGTTATACAGTCAATGTATATCACACATATCATATTTTTTTAACATGGTTCATGAGATCAGAGCTAGACGTAGTTGCGTGCAGCAAAAGTTTGGAAACACAATAACACAGATAACCAAACATTAGGGACTGTTTTCCTTTTTTTCCTTTTCTGTCTTGACGTCTTTATTTATTTTTTGGGCCTCTCCGAACGCTGCTCCCCTTATTCAAGCACTTTAAAACAAAAACACCATAATGATTTTGGACTATCAGATCAAGCAGGACTCGCAGGCAGATGTGTAGCCGCGCGTGTGTGTGTGTGTGTGTGTGTGTGTGTGTGTGTGTGTGTGTGTGTGTGTGTGTGTGTGTGTGTGTGTGTGTGTGTGTGTGTGTGTGTGTGTGAGTGTGTGTGTGTGTGTGTGTGTGTGTGTGTGTGTGTGTGTGTGTGTGAGTGTGTGTGTGTTAGGTGGGCGTGTGGGGGGAGGCAGAGGGGCCCAAACTAAACAACAGGAGTTCCCAGAGTCACCTCTGCCCAAACACACACCTAATCCCGGCAGCACCAGTCCGATCGCAACTTATAACACACAGGACAGTTTAAAAATAGAGGAGGCAAAGGTCAAATCTACACAGGGATTTAGGAGTCTTATCATTATCACGAAACAGCAGGGCTGAGCAGCACCACAGCCCTGAGAACACAGTCTCTCTCTCTCTCTCTCTCTCTCTCTCTCTCTCTCTCTCTCTCTCTCTCTCTCTCTCTCTCTCTCTCTCTCACCCCTGCACAAGAGGGGGTGAAGACTTGAACATAGACTTCTACTGAAGTTGAGGAACGTCAGGAAATTGCTATTTTTTTGCCCCCACCAGCCCTCCCCCCTCCCCTCCTCTCCACAAAACTGATAAAAACACAGGGGATACATCTACAGAACTGTTGAGCCAGATACATAACTAAAATGGTATGTATTTGATGATCATAGTATTACAGTATCTATTAATTTTCCCTGGATATGTGTTGTTGCACAGATGCATGACTCCTTGCATGTTGGTTGGGTAATGCGGGATCTTTCAATTCTGATAGAAAAAACGTGACATTACTGACGTTACTGTTACTGAGTGTACTGCGCGTCATGTCAGTGCTTGCATCCATTTTGTGGAAGTATGAAACCATGAATTGTATTGTTTGGGATTATAAGGGTTTGGGGTTATTAGGGAGATGATTAATTTAACACAAATGTGTATTAATTTAACACACACACACACAGTGGTGTGATGCTCCACTTGCGATTATCCACAAATAATTGGAAATGAGAGAAAGAATCTCCATGTTTAACACACGGTTCATTACGGTAAGTAACAGTATGGAGAGTAATAGTATATCAAGAACAGGCAAAATTAATTTGAAATATATTTTGTGTCTGGGTTTATGTGTGTGTGTGTTTGCACCCACGCATGTGTGTGTGTGTGTGTGTGTGTGTGTGTGTGTGTGTCTGTGGGCATGCATCCATGCATGCATGTGTGTGTGTGTGTGTCCATCTCATAGGATCCTCCATTCTGATCCATTCGTGGGTCTCACCATATGAAGGATACCCAATATGAAGAGCACTTGAGGGCCCCGTGGATGGCACTTGTGTGTGGGGGCCTTTGTGGCTTTGATGTGCAGGATTCCCAGCGGCCCGTGGGAGCCATGGTGCCAAGTGTTTGGGCGTGTTCCCGTTCGCTGCTGAGCTTCAAACGCTGCGGGATCAGAGCTCAAGAGGAGGGGGTTCAGAAAGAAAGCTGTACCTGCACCTCTAGGTGTGTATGTGTGTGTGTGTGTGTGTGTGTTTCTGTGTGTTTGTGTGTGTGTGTGTGTGTGTGTGTGTGTGTGTGTGTGTGTGTGTGTTTCTGTGTGTGTGTGTGTGTGTGTGTGTGTGTGCGTGTGTGTGTGTGTGTGTGTGTGTGTGTGTGTATGAGAGAGAGGGTACCAGTGTGTGTTTGTGTTTTACTTGCTCACTTCATAGACCTATATATGGATCCGTATGTCTGTCTATCTGTCTGTCCATATGTCTATCCCTCTCTCTACACCACTTTTAGTTGTCCACAATACTCATACTCCATAGGCCGACTTCAATTCAGATGGAGATTCGTCGTCATTATTTCATGCAGTGTTTCCGACCGCCTGATCGTGGTGAATGAAACCTGTTTATATTAAAGGACTAAATGTTAATTCTGAAAGGCTTCAGTCGTTACTTGTCCACGTATTATCACCTTGTTGAAGCTTAGTCTGTATACATAGATTGTATACAAATTTATTTAAGACATGAAAGCAGTTAAGCCCTCTAAAGGAAAAAGGGTGTTCAGAGCTTGATACAAAAAAAAAAAAATCTCCGTTATTTCAAGGGGAGTTGAGGGCTTGGCTTTATACTTTATACTTTATTGTTAGCTTTTGGCCACACAAAAAAGGAGGGGTGGGGGGGGGGGGTAGAGATTGCTTTAAAGGAAAACTCAATAGTTGACCTGGGCCTATACTCCCAATGGAAACCAGACCGCTTGGCTGAATGAGGGCTTTCGCATGACCAACAGAGAGAGATTCAGTAGGCCTATGACCCGCGAGAACAACAGCATTAGAAAAAGGGCAGAGGACGGATTATTATTATTATTATTATTATTATTATTATTATTATTATTAGTTATTATTACAGAACGTGTTTTTTATTACTGGAAAGCGGGAAGTAAAGCAAATTAGGCCTTTAAACCTCCATTTGTCCAAAGGGAGTAAAGAATGGACTTAGCACAAACCTACCAGACTCATGTAGGCCTACAACTCACTATGGACGTAGACTAGTAGGGCTTTTTGTTTGATGCATTTTACTTTTGTTATCCACCTTTAAGATGATAGGACAGACCTGCTAAGCAAAATGCGTATAATCCCAGAGCCTAACGTCATGAGCTCAATCGCTTATAGGCTTATAGATCAAATATCTTCTTATTGTTTACAATCCTACAGAATTTATAGATTCAAATAAATGGCAATTATTTCGATGATTCGTTGATGAAGAAGTTTTTTATTAATCAACTCATCACTGAAATTAGGTTATTTGGGGATATAAATTAGGGGTTTTGATGACGTTTGATTTTCTAGAATACAGTATTTTCTTATTTATTATTATTATTATTAATTATTATTATTAATATTATTATTATTATTATTATTATTATTATTATTGTTATATATACATTATTAACGGCTCACTGTTCCAAAGTCAAAAAGCGACAAGTGGTATCTAAGCCTACTAAATACTCACCTTGTTTGCACATGGAGTGAACGTTTATTAATCTGTGATGCAAACAAAACATAATCAAATAATGAATTTAAACTTCGGCTAATGGCTTCTCTGTGTAAATCTTAATAACTAAGCCCACATGGTCATTAGCCTATTTTTCTAATTTGTTTATTTTATTTAAAGTTTAACACGCAAACCACATGTGTAACACGAAAATGCTTCAATGTATCAATGTAATAAGAATAATAGACCTAGGCCTACTAACAATAAGAATATTTATTATTGTCACTGATGACTTTGAAGAGGTAACACAGGGACTTTCTGTCATAAGCAACATGCGTCAGCCTAGGCCTAAATATTATACGATATGGCCTAAATATAATTTAACATAAAACACCACTAGACCTTTATGGTAGGAATGTAGGCCCATTGGTATAAGAAACATTTTTTATATTTTATTGTATTATAAATATAAGTTGTATATAATACAATACATCAAATTAATGTTAGATAAAAGAAAAGAAGAGCCTAAAAGTAGAATGAAAATCGGATTTAGTCGATAGGATTTTAAACACAACAGAAAGGGAAACAGAAACGAAAATAAATTGTCATTAACCTTATTTGCATTAGGCTTTAGGCCTAGGCCTATATAATGTTCGAAATTAAATTCGAAATTAGCTATAAAGTTTTCCAATTATTAATAGGCCTCATATATTTTTTAGAAGTTATAGTTTAAAAGAACTAGTTGAGAAAAACATAGGCCTCATTAGGTTATAATATTTACTATTAATACTATAGTATTCTAAATATGTTCAATACAACTTAAAGAGACTTCCGAGATATATTTGCTATTTATTTTAATAATATATAAATAATATATAAATATATTTAAATAAATATATTTTAATAATAATAATAAGGTTATTATTCAATAAATTAATGGCAACGAGGCCTATAAATATAAATATAAAATAATTTTAAATCCACACGCATAATAGATTTAATACACACATTTGATGTAGGCCTATTTAATGTTATTATTATTATTATTATTATTATTATTATTATTATTATTATTTCGTTGTCTATTATTAAAGAGGGGTTCGGGGTGTAAAACTGCTTTGTTTGAATCCTCCCGCTCCCCCTCAGGATGAGCTCCTCAGCGTCTCTCTCCTCGGAGCCGCGAGGCGGAAGACGCGCTGGAAAACTCACATTTCAACAAGGAATATCAACGCCTTTTTATTTCCACAGAATACACGGAAATTCGTATTATAATAATAAGAATATCGATAAATGGACCTCAGCAAAACAAAACGTGAATCATGAATAGAAAATAACCTAATTAAGCCTATTAGATAAAGAAAATAAAAACTGTGAGCCATACCTACCTGAAATTGTCTTTGAGTTTGGGCCACGGGAGTGAAGTGACGTAATCGGATATGGATGGACGTGGATCAATGTCTCGTCCTCAGACCGCTGGCTCCAAACCTGGACCCCCTAATAGACACCAAGCCTCCCTCATTTTGGCTCTTGGGTGTTTTGTGTGTGTGTGTGTGTGTGTGTGTGTGTGTGTGTGTGTGTGTGTGTGTGTGTGTGTGTGTGTGTGTGTGTGTGTGTGTGTGTGTGTGTGTGTGTGTGTGTGTGTGTGTGTGTGTGTGTGTATATGCGTGCTGTAGGCCTATTGGCCTGTGTTTGCGTGCATCAGAGTGTGTTAAATATTTTTCGTTTGTAAAGTTGAGATTTAAAACGTTATTTGAGTGATGAATTGCCTGTTGACTGGGTCAAAATAATCGTCAAAGGAATCGATGCAAGTATGACTAGTGACCAAAATAGGGAGTCTCGATTAGCCTAAATGATTTTGTATTATTGTTGTAAATACGCCAAATGTAAGACTACTAATAAACATCGCGATGTCTACATTTTAATGTATGAACATAACGTAAGGCCATAGGCCTATACAATTGCAAAAATTGAAATAAACGAATAGAAATCTTCTTTCTTTTGTAGTAGGCCTAATAGTTTAATATAATGATTATACTTTATCAACGGCTAAACTAATCAACTGTATGTTTAATAAATATAGGCCTATTCTAACTCCCGTTCACTCTTCAACTTTGGATTTTGATAATAATTAACCAGAATAATTAATATATAATATTCGTCATACTGTGCAAAATTAATTATACTTGAATTCAACGCGTGAAACTTAGTTTAACCTATTTTAGGATAAGAGGACTCATACTTTCTCATATCTAAAATGATTTTACCTACTGTGAGAAAAAAAAGTTTGATGAACATTTTGTGTGTAGACATTTGAATCACATAGAAATGGAACAAGGTACACACCACACACAGTTGATTTAATTTGTATTTATCAGTACAATAAAAAGTAAGAACAAAAGACAAAAACAAATTGTATGGAGTTTAAAGTGAATCTCCATGCGGCCAACAGGCTCCAGAGAGACACGCTAACAAGCACCATATAATACAGACCTCAGCCTCTTAAACCCTGCTGCTTCACACGCATGTCTGCTGCAGCACACACACACACACACACACACACACACACACACACACACACACACACACATACACACGTGCGCGCACACACACAGGTGCGCGCACGCACACACACACACACACGTGTGTGCGCGCACACACTGGTGCGCGCACGCACACACTGGTGCGCGCACGCACACATACACACACACACGTATGCATGCATGCACGCTGACACAAAATAATAGACACATATTCAGACACAAAATGTAATGAACTTACAAATGCACACAGACGGCCAGTGAGCACATCCCAGGTGGGCTCCGAGGTCCCCCGTCCGGCCCCAGGTCCTCCAGGTGAGGCGGGTCTATGCTCCTCCTCCTCCTCCTCCTCCTCCTCCTCCTCCTGCATCCTCTTCACACCCTGGCCCGTGAGATTAGCTGCTGCTGCTGACATTTCAAGCAGGTTTGTTCAAAACCGTTGGACTTGTATGTAAAGTGAGTTTCCACGTGCACGCCGTGCAGAATCAGCTGATCGTTTCCCGTCTTCACCATCCCATTCAAATAGTGTGAGACATGCAAAGCGAATGATGAACATAGCTGGTCATGTTCCCATCATGTTAACGTCACGTTTAAAGTCAGTTTAAAGAGTAAGCCGGTTTTTCTGGTGGCTCAATTGCACAATCACCCTTTTTTTTTTTTTTTTTAAGAATTCCCATTTATGTTCATATACATTTATTCATGTTTTACATAATAATTCATTTACAACACATTTTAATGTAATTTCTAGGAAAAACAACTTGTGATTTCATCTCCTTGTATCACAGTCTCTGTAAGGATGCTTGGAGGTCTTTTGTTTCAATGGGAAGGGGGAGGGGGGCCAGGGGGGGGAGGGGGCCAGAGGAGGGACAGGGGGCTAACGCAGCCAATTACACCCCAGCCCATTGTCTCAGAGAGACAACCCAGCTGCATGGCCCTAACACCGCAGACAGGTGGGGTGTAGCCACAATTGACTTTATCTGATGGTGTGCATACCAATTACATGCTGTGTGGGCCGCAGAAACATAAAAACAACAACGCTGTCCCGAATCCAATACACAAATGTACATTTGTTTGTTGGTATCTTGTGGTGTGTGTGTGTGAATAGAGTGTCTCTGCATGGATGCAAACATTATTATTCTTCTTTCTGTGCACCAACTTAAAACAAAAGCCTATCGTTCTTATTGTTTAATTGGCTCTGACAATGCAAGTGTTTAAACTCACAGGAAAATACTCTACACACACACACACACACACACACATATTCTCATACACCCTCTCCAGATATTTTCTAAATAACATACACTTTCTACATTACACACACACACATTTTTCTTGACGACTGTGACACCACCAGCTCATATCTTCCATCTCCTAATTCTGCAGGCTTTATGAGGTTTTAGTGGCCATTGTTGTGCGTGAAATCAACATAATGGCCTCTTGGATTGGTAGCAAAGATAAGATAGTCAATATCCACACCTCTCGCCTGATGTAGACCAGACCGGCTGGATCACTTGCCACTGTTGAAAGCTAATACTACTTTTGTTTGTTAACCCCGTCTGCTTTGCACAATTAAAGCAGGGGAGGGGATTTTAAAACTATGTACAGATGTCATCAAAACAGTGCATTTGAATTGTATTACGAAGGTTGAGTTCCATCGCGTGCCTTTGTGATGTGTGTGACACATATGTTGTATTTTCCTGTTGATGTTATGGCTATGAAAAATAGTCAAATCAAATGTATTTCAAAATATCAGATACCTACATTGATAGATTACTAAATATCACAATTAAGAACTGCAATGATTGCAGTTTAGTTCTTTATTTTGTGTTTATTTATTATTATGGCTACTCAGTCACAGATGGGAAAAGGGATTATTGCTTCGAGAGATTGAATTCTCTGACAATACAGTACTGAAGAAGAGCGGTGTCTCCCTGGAGTAGGACAACGCTAGCGGTAACAGTCTCTCCACTTCCCCTCTGGAACCTGAACGCCAGACATTTCCATTCCATTGTGTAGCGGTGAGCTAACACGACCCAGGGTTAGAGGTTTGACGCGAACATTACCCGGGGTAAGGGCACTCATGCTAACTGTACGAACGATTAAAGGCAAATGGCAAATGGTTTTTAAGTTATTTATGTTAGCAGTCTACACACTGTGCCTCACCCAATTCTCTATGGATATTATGGAGACAATGAAGCAACGCTGTCAAACACCAGCGTCTTACTCGGAAGAGGGATTATTATTGTTTAGGCCTCTACCTGACCTACAAGAAGGCTCCACATGACGACAATTTCCCTTCTCCTCTCTGCTTAATGACTAAATAGGGTGTCACAACAATTAGAGCTAATCTAGAGGTGTTAGTGGATGTTTTAGGGAGTCATAGCGTGGAAGCGGTGGAGAGAGAGACTACAGAAGCCTGCATGGCATTCGGCTGGGAAAGTTCTCAGGATTAGGGTGAATTTCACATGCATTATTTAGGATCTAGTTCATTATGTCCAGCTTTGATTTAATGGCGTGCTCGATGGGAGACGTTTGCTCATGACAAACAGCTCCAGAGAGGGGGGGGGGTCTCTGGGTGTTTGTGTGCAGGTTCACTCACAATATGAACCATTGTATAATACCACAAGTACACTGACACACGCTCACGCATTTTAGAAATGTAATGATAATAAAGTCACAATGATCCATATTTCTATATATGTCTGTATTACAGAAAAGATTATGAAGGTGCATAGATTTTATAGAAACATCTAATACAATATATAGAATTTGAATAATAATACAAATAATTAAAACAAAAACTTGTTTCATGTGATTTTATGCTACATGACGTGTTATTTTATAAAATATAGTGTCCAAAAATGTGTTCTATTTTATTATATTCTACAACGTGAAAATGATCCAAACATAAGCAGAGGGTTAAGTTAAAGAGAAAATGTGTGTCACACGCGGCGTCTTGTATGATAGTGTTTCATGTATCACAGGCTGCTCTTGCCGGCCTCTCATATGGACAGTGTTGTGCTGAGTGGTGTCTGGGGTTGATTGGGGCTCCAGAACAGCACAGTGCTGCTAATGGTTTTAGCCAGCTGTGTCCGTCCTGCCGCCTGGGCTTTGGGAGGCTAATCCTGCCGTGTGAGCAGGGTGTTACTGTGGTCTGTCTCAACCCCCACCCACCACCACCCACCACCCCGTCTTCAACACAACACCCTACTGGTAACTCCTGTTGAGGCTGGGTGTGCCAGGCACCAGACCCACAGAGACCTCTGCGCATGTGTGGGATTTCATGTGCATGTGTATGCATGTATGTGCGTGTGTGTGTGTGTGTGTGTGTGTGTGCATTTGTGTGAATCCTTGCATGTGCTTGTATGTCTGTGTGAATGTGTGTATGTCAATGCCCATGCATGTGTGTGTGTGTGTGTGTGTGTGTGTGTGTGTGTGTTGGTGTGTGTGTGAGTGCATGCGCGTACGTATATGCGTGTATGTGTATGCATGTATGTGTGTGTTTGCATGGGTGTTTGTAAACAACCCAAATATACATCTCGCTCTGCTGAGAACACATAGTACGTGATTACTAAAATAGTTTCTCTGCTACCACCACATGAAGCGAACGCCATTCCATCAATCTCTCTCTGCTGTCACGTGTAGCCCCCCCCCCCCCCCCCCCTCTCTACCTAGATACTCTCTCCCACGTGCCATGATGTTCAGGAGGAACCAACCCCACCCCCCCTAGCCCCCCTCCCCTCATCCCTTCCCCCCCTCGCCCCTCCCCAACCCCTCACCTTCCCCCGCCTCCCCCCTGAATACACCAGAAAGCTCTCTCCTTGCATGCTTACAGCCATACAGTCACGAAGCCTAACGTCCCCCAGAAGCGGCCTACAGGCCCAGTACTGTACAATCATAATGTCCCCTAGAAGCGGCCTACAGACCAGGTACTGTACAATCATAATGTCCCCTAGAAGCGGCCTACAGACCAGGTACTGTACAATCATAATGTCCCCTAGAAGCGGCCTACAGACCAGGTACTGTACAATCATAATGTCCCCTAGAAGCGGCCTACAGACCAGGTACTGTACAATCATAATGTCCCCTAGAAGCAGCCTACAGACCAGGTACTGTACAATCATAATGTCCCCTAGAGCGGCCTACAGGCCCGGTACTCTACAATCATAACGTCCCCTAGAAGAGGCCTACAGACCAGGTACTGTACAATCAGGCCAGGCTCCTGAGATCACGTCTGTTTTTATTGGTGGATAAATGTTGCCATTGACTGGCTGGAGTCGGGCGCGGGCAGCATGCCGGGCCCACATGTAATTGACTGAATTAACATCATCATCGCTCAAGGCCCGCCCACTCCTCGTCAGGGCCCCGGTCTCCGGTGTTTTGATTGGCCGTGCCAGCATTCCAGCACAATTTACAAGCTACCTCGGGGATGGCTTTTTTTTTTTCTTTTTCCATTTGCTACTTCAATTTCTTTCTGCTGCTCCCCCTCTGCCAAGTCTTAACAAGCAACTCTTTCCTCATGCGTATGTAAGTACAGTCAGGGTGTGTGTGTGTGTGTGTGTGTGTGTGTGTGTGTGTGTGTGTGTAGGTGTGTGTGTGCATGTGTGCACATGTGTGTGCTTGTGTGCGTGTGTGTGTGTGTGTGTGTGTGTGCAGTCTGTTCTTAGTTTATATGTTAGTGTGCTTGCCCAGAAAGAGTGATAGAAGATCAGAAGAAGAGCAAAAAGAAGAGCAAAAAAAAAAAATTCATTAGACTATGTCTATAATGGAGTTAATTCAGAACAACAACAATTGCAGTATTCTGAGGAATAAACCAAAAATTACATGAAACTAATGACTTCCATGATGGTGATAATCGATGGTATCAAACATCTTGCCATTTCCATAGTGATGCCCATTGAGCATACTAGACAGAGACTGTTCACCTTAGCAGCCCTTAGAGCTAATGAGCTCCAAAGAGCAGTTTTAATTGGACAGGGCGTGTGGCGGCGGCTTCCTTGTATGACTTCATTAGTCGTTTTACAGTCGTGCAAATCAACCGCGTGCCAATGTCCCCCTCTGCCAGTTTGGAAAAGCTGTTGTGTGTTTAAATGCGGTATGAGCCGGTATAAAATTTTAGTTTTTACTATAGCGATAATAGCTCCTCTTGGGTTTAGGACCACACACATACGGTATATACACATGCAAGTCCCAGTGACACAGACAGATGGACTGACAGACATATAAGAAGACAGCCAAGCAAAACCATAACCAACGTAGGTCAGGCAACGTCCACCCAAGTACTACTTTCAGGGATTATACTCAAAACATGAGAAAAATCACACACTGTCACATGTGTTACCTCTCCTGACAAGCCCTCTGCTTCGGCGTCTTCACGCACCTGAGGTTCATCAAGAAATCAACTCTACAGTAGATCAACCCCTGTGTTTCTTCTACTCATTTTCAGATCATTGTCTTTAATGCATGGTCCTTTACTCCATTTACTCCATGGCTTTACTCATTGCCTGTTTTCCTGGTTGTTAATAAATCCTCAGTTCCTTTACTGTCTCCTGTGACGGTGTCTGGCGTTTGGGTCCGATTCTGTTCCACTCATGACATAACGATCTCACATAAACATGGACCCAGCAGACACTGATAACCTCTGTCAAGCCCTTGCCAACCAGGGCGTCCTTGTGGAACAACATACGCAAATTCTCCAGGACATCATAGCGGGTTTCCAGAGGCTTTCCGCCCATATGACACAGCTGGGTGACCAGGTAGATCGAATCTCCACACAACTCCCATTGGCTCCTCCTGTAGTACAGCTATACCCTCCTGCTCATTCTACTCCCCCAGATCAGCTACCACCCCAACCCAGAGAGTCCCAGATCCTGAACGGTACGCTGGGGAGTTAGGGACCTGTAGATCATTTTCAATCCAGTGTTCATTAGTATTTGAACAGTAACCATTAATGTACTCCACCGACAGGGCTAAGATTGCTTACATAATGGGTCTTCTTAGGGGAAATGCGTTAGCATGGGTGTCTGCTGTCTGGGAGAGTCCAGCCTTTGTTCATAGCACTTATCTTCATTTCAGAGATGACAGGGTGTTTGACCATCCAGTTAGAGGAAGAGATGCAGCTCAACGCCTTTTATCTTATCCGTCAGGGCTCGTAGCCTATTCCTCTGTTGAGTTTAAAATAGCTGCAGCTGAGTCGGGGTGGAAGATCAGTCTCTTTGGGGAGTGTTATTTAGTGGGCTCAGTGATACGTTGAAGGATGAGTTGGCTGTTAGGGATGAGACTGGAGTTGAGAGGAGCTAGTTTCCCTGGCCATCAGGCTAAATAATAGTCTTCATGAGAGGCATAGGGAGAGTGTTGGCCATCTTTTTCTTGCAGAACGCCGCCGTAGGATGACCTCATGTGGGTCACCGCATTTATAACTGTCCTCTTCGGCTAAATAAGGAGGCTCGCCAGTGACGGTGGTGGTCCTGGTGAGCTAAGCCCATGTCCTCAATCGCGCATGCAGCTTGAGGCCACCCTCGTTCTGGATCAATTGATTTTGCTGCAGTGGAATCACTCACCTCTCCCCTTGCTGGGAACGCTTTGGACGGAAGACTTCTGCTCAGTTCACCTACAGCACTAAACCCCTGAATCTGGTTCTATCTGGCAACCATCATGAGTAGGGTTGGGTATCGTTTGAAATATTTCGATTCCGGTTTGATTTTGCTTCCTGTAAAACGGTGCCAGTTCCTAAACGGTTCCGAAATCTTACTTTTTTCTTTTCTTTTTTATACAAATGCCAACACTGATTCTTTGAAATAGTACCAGTTGCTAATAGTGCCAGAACCAATATGACACCTTCTTTAAAATAAAGACCAAACAACTGATTCAATTGTTGAAATTCTTCCATTTTTAATTATTTGGCAAGCCAAGAGCATTTTAGGAATCGTGAAAAAGTATAGACATATTTAAAAAAATAAAATTGTCACTGTAGGTTATAAAAAAATAGTGTCTTTGTTTGTAGTGCATAGTAATAACCTAGTTGGTTAAGTATTGGCAGCAGGGGTTGGCGTCGGGGTGGAGGGGGTTGTAGAAGAAAACCGTGAGTTTATTCATTCATTTAGTCTACAATGGAGACATGAAAGCAGATACAAATTCTTTAGTATGTGTTGAGAAAAGGGAACTGGGTTGGTAGCCTGACTGGATCGCCTGGAGAGTCACGACATGAGGTTTATTCAGGTAGTTTACTCTCAATGCAACTAAAACGTAGCCTACGCCGACATAAGTAGTGTCATCAGATTGGCTTTACTTGGGTTGTTTCACCGTCCACCATTTCACCACGAATTTGCCATCCTTTATATTTCTGTAAAGCCATACTTTAGAGTGTTTTACTTTAGACATGATGGCTGCAGCTGGGCAGCAGTAGAGAGGAAAGTTCTCTGCAACTTTTCTGACCACGAGAGGGCGAGATGATTGTTGCGTAACCAAAATGAGGCACCGGAAAAAATGTAGTCATTCGGTCCAGGTAGAACCAACCATGTTGCCACCGGTACCACTTGGTTCTCGGTACCCAACCCTAATCATGGGTCCATTATGTTCAACATTATTCCTTCTCCTCATGCTATACTCCCAGTAATGGAGAATGAGGAGAAGGAATAATGTGGAACATCTCTATAACGTATCCTGTCCCGAACGGGAATCTATGGAGAAATACATTAACAACTCCTTGGTCGCAGGAAACATCAGAGCACCCTCCTCCCTAGTAGGGGCAGGGTTTTTCTTTGTCATCAAGAAAGATCTCTTCACCCTTGCATCGATTACCGTGGACTCAACCAAATCACAGCAAATAATTAATATCTGCTCCCTTAATCAGTTCTGCTTTTGAGTCATTTCATGGGGCCACTATTTTCTCCAAACTGGATCTCCGCAATGCCTATCACCTGGTTCGTGTCCGGGAGGGAGATGAGTAGAAGACGACATTCAGCACACCCCTTGGACACTTTGCCTTTTGGGTTAACCAATGCCCCTGCTGTTTTCCAGGTTTGGCTTAATGATATCCTATGGGATATGCTGAATTGTTACATTTTTGTGTACTTGGACGACATATTGATTTTCTCCAGGGACCTCGAGACTCATCACATTGTATTGGACTTTGTCTACCCCCATCTAATGACAACACTACATCATCACTACCGTTCTCCAAAATGGACCATTTCGTCTCACTCCCCAAGTTTCCATCCACCAGAGAGACCGTGAACCTCCTGGTGTTCCCCCTGCACAGCATCCCCACCAATATAGTGTCTGACAGTTTATATCTATACATGTTATCTATATATAAGATATAGTGTCTGACAGTTTATGTATCAGGTATGGGAAGTCTTTCTGTTCTGCACTTAATATCCGTGTTAGCCTATCCTCCACAGACTAATGGTCAGGTCGAGCGGGCCAATCAGGAGATGGAAGCGGCTCTAAGGTGTGTGACTACTGTAACTCCATCCTCCTGCACCTCCCAGCTAAACTTGTCAATGCCTCTTGTCACCTTTCGAATGTGCCCTGGGTTACATTACATTTACATTTTTACGGCATTTAGCTAGAAGTACATTTGTCAGGAGAAAGTGCAACAGTAAATCGCTATCAGTAGAGCAAGGATTTCACAGGAACGAGTTTCAAGCACACCCAATTGCTAAGTTAACCGATTGCCGAACCGAACCGGTAACCAGCCCCTCTGTTCCCAGCCCATGAGGACGAAGTTCCCTGGTCCAAGGCCACCTGCGCCGTTGCCGTCACACCTGGAGGAGGGCTCAGGCTGCTCTTCGTCGTGCCTCCCCCATGGCTAAGGCCAACTGCCGCCATGTCCCCACGCCAGTATACACCCCTGGTCAAATGGTTTGGTTGTCGAGTGGAGTCCCAGGAACTGTCTCCCCGGTTTGTAGGTCCTTTTGCTAATGACCACATCATTAACCCATCTGCTGTGCGTCTTAAACCTCCTGCTTCCCCAAATCAAACCTGTCTCCATCACTGATGATCACCCTGCCTATACTGTCCGGCGGCTTCTGGATGTGTGCCATCGGGGCCGTGGCTTCCAGTATTTGGTGGACTGGGAAGGCTACGGCTTATCCTGAACCCCTATCTTATCCGTGACTTCAGCGCCTCACACCCAGACGGGTTCTGTCAGGCGCCCGTAGAGGGGGTCCTGTCACATCTGCTTCTGTTACCTCCCCGGGCGTGCCCTCTACTTCGGTGTCTTCACGCACCTAAGGTTCATCAAGAAATCAACTCTACAGTAGATCAATCCCAGTGTTTCTTCTACTCATCGTCAGATCATTGTCTTCACTTTGTGGTAGCATTTCAGATCCTCCTAGCAAATTACCTCCAAGCACAATCACCACAAGTTCACTCGATGGATAATTCCTTGTGTTCCTTCATTCCCCTTCAGTGACTCTGTGTTCCCTGTGCTCAGGTTACTTTCCGTCTGTCTGCTTGCTCTGCTTGCCCAAATCATCGCCAGACAGGCGATGGTTTGGCAATAGGTAGGCTGTGAGCAATGGGTAGTTTTCCTGACTCCTGGTTGTTAATAAATCCTCAGTTCCTTTACTCAGTCTTCTATGTCGGTGTCTGTGTTTGGGTCCAATTCTATTCCACTCATGCCACAAACACACACACGCAGACACACACACACACACACACACACACACACACACACACACTCACGCACACATACATAGAAATGCACACACATCGAAATGTGTGCGCACACACACACACACACAGGTAGACACACATGCACATACAAATCCCCCACACTTTTTCTCCTCTCTTCCTCCTCCACCATCAATACTAGAGAGAGAGGGAGGGAGAGAGAGAGAGAGAGAGAGAGAGAGAGAGAGAGAGAGAGAGAGAGAGAGAGAGCACAGGCTTTGTGGATCATCTTTTCTGCAGCCCAGCCAGTTTTAATCCCTGTCCCGGGCCTGCAGGCCGGGGCTCGGGGCTCCGGGGGTAGGGGCCCTCCCATGAGGGAACACTCCAGGAGCGGGGGGCTAATTGGAGGCCTGTTAGCCCTCTGTACCCCCCATCCCCCTCTCCCCCCATCTCCCTCTCCCCCATCCCACTCTCCCCCACCCCACTCTCCCCCACCCCCCTTTAGATGCACTGCCCAGGAGACAGGAGGGACACCAGGTATTATGTTGTACAGTAGACATCTGATCTTCTATTCAAGCCCATTACTTTGTATTGGACATGGTTATATTCTATTGCAGCCTATTACTTTCTTCATGGACATGTCTCCCACCATACCTGATCATTACTGAATAAAGACAATTGTTCCCTCCCTACTTGAATGGGTCCCTCAGTCTCCTCTGTGTAGTGTGTTCTCTCTCTCTCTCTCTCTCTCTCTCTCTCTCTCTCTCTCTCTCTCTCTCTCTCTCTCTCTCTCTCTCTCTCTCAATCTCTCTCTAGATAGATAGATACATAGATACATAGATAGATACATAGATAGCTGTATGTGTGTAACAGATGGTTGACAGTGTATTGGAGCACCTCTAAGCCCCAGCCCATTTAAGGATTAGACAACATTCTGTTGCTCCTCTCTGACTTATCGTGTGTGATCCCTTCAATTGATTTCTCTTCTCTGCCGTCACTTATCACATGCATTTTTATTGGTTACCTAGAAGGGATTAACTTGGCCCCACCCCTCATCCCATGTTTGAGGTCATATCATCGGTTGTCATTATTCATTCAGATGACACAATAGCGTATTATTGTATACCTGTATAATCAATTCCTCACATCACAATGCAACTCAACGACTTGTTCATTCATTTCTGTTGTCTGTTTCCTCGTTAGCCACTTCCTAGTTAAAGGGAGGGCGGGGCTTATTCCAGTTGCCTTATGGGAGGCCTGCAGAACAGGACTCACTACTGAAAAATTATGAAAAAATGATCTCTTATTTCTTTCCACACCAACAGTTTTCAGACAATCTGTCTTTCATGCCTATACCTCTCACTCGCTCTCTCTTAATTTGGGCGTGAGACTCTCTGTCTGTCTGTCTGTCTGTCTGTCTGTCTGTCTGGCTGGCTGGCTGGCGCTGGCTACGCTACATTAGCATCATAGCATTCTGACTGTGCTAGCATCTGCAATCCTGTGCTAGCAAGTCATCCTGGACTTCTTTTTGATTAAGGATTTGTACCACTTGTCTGCCCACCCACACTCACAAACACACCCAAAAAACGAATGCATGTATGCACACACACACACACACACACACAAACACACACCCTAAAACCTATATACACACACACCGACACAGACACACACTCCCTACAACCAACTATATAAACACCCATGCACACACACACATGCATCCATGCATTCACACTTGCTCATACCCCCACGCACAATCACACACACACACACACACACACACACACACATACACATACACACACACACACACAAGAAGAAACAAGTTTAATTTCAGAAACCAGTCAGGCATGAAGCGAGTTAGACAGACAGCCATTCAACCATTCAGCCAGACAGAACAACAGACGTACGCAACCATCACACAGCTACAGACACCCAAGTGCAAATAAAGAGCATCGCACGGTTCCCACAGTACAACTGTAGAACGGACACACACACAATACGGCAGGAAATAACATTCAGCTACACACATCTTCATCCTGTATTCCGCCTGAACAAATACTTCAGTGAAAATAGTGAGCTTAGTGGATGAATGGCTGGCTATACAACACAGACAAAATGGAGACAAAGCACTGCCGGATATGAGGAGGAAAGCCACTGTAGCAAAGTGCCCAACAAACAAGCATAATAATAATTATCAAAAAATCCTTGTTCTGTATGGATGGGAGGAATTGTTTGCTTAAGCTCATTATTTTGTAAATCTTCTATGGGAATTTACTGTACTGTACCAACAGGAACCTAATATACTATCAATTTCACATCCATAGAAAACAAGTGATTCCCCTTCTCAAGACTGGTTCATCAGGTTGTGTTAGTGTAAGGCGTCATGGAGTCATTATGATCCAACCCACTACTTTCTAATCGTTTATAGCTAACAAATGTACTAAGCTACTTTTATTGGTTCATATTTTATTGGTTGGCTTCGTGTAGTTTATAGTTGAGTCCTACGTTTAAACAGTGGGGTAATAGCGATATTGTAAACTTTTTTTATTATACACAAAACTTTACCTTTGTGGGAGGTATCTGTCATAGAGTACTCTTGTCTTTTTATGATTCATCATTTTGTTTATGCAAATCACACTTGCACTATGAATCAAGCAGATCCCGTGGGAATGAAAACATAAACTCCCTCTTATCAGCTGTCTGCTGACGACCAACTCTGTGATCAAAATCTCACTTGAAAACACACTCACTGATTTTCTATGCAGATCTTATTTAACTGTCTCAAAGCAGTGGAACGATGTCAGGGTGATGACATTTTGATCGATGGAAACATCGTCAACAGCGCTACTCAAACTTAACATGAGGGCCAATGGCCAATCACATCCCCCCATCTTACCTGCTATCTACACATTTTTGACTGGAAGCGAGACATGTATGCCATGACTGAGGTTGGATGAACTCAAGTGGTTGCTGTCAATTGCAGAATGGTTTATTAGGACTAAGGACTGAGTCATCATTACACAACGTAAATAAACTAATCCCTTCAATGAGTTTATGTTTATTTTTTGGACATGCCACATTTTTCCTCCAAACTTTTTTTGATTTGCAACCCTCTTTTCACTTTTAGGAATCCAGTATTCTTCAAACAAAAAGCTTGTTTTGTTGTTACTGAGTATATATTCCTGAGAACAAAGTAATTTTCAACTCAGGTAACAATAGAAAATGTGTTTAGTATCAAAATATGAAACCAAACTCAAGTTTCAAACATTTATTTTTCCCATTTCAGGTCTGACATACACACAGCTTTACACACACACACACACACACACACACACACACACACACACACACACACACACACACACGCTTTCTTTCTGTCTTCTCTTGCTCTCTTTGCCTCCTTTATAAATATTTGTGTCATACAGTTCCATACCATATGCTTAATTACCATGGCTGATACATGAACAAACATCTAAATACTATGGAAATTCATCAGCACCAGAATATATCTACAGCTGTATATAAATGTGGGTTGCCGTGTGTTTAGGAACCTGCCATACATTGTTACGACGTGAAGAGAGACAAACAGCAGGCCCTGTGTCTGCATACCCCATCGGAGATCAGGGGATTACACTCTGTTAAACATCATCTCTCGCTTAGTCCCTCCTCATCCTCCTCGCCTCCTCTATCTTGTATGCTTGTTACCCTCATCAGAGCCTTTCTGTGACCGTATCCCCTTCCACCTGCCCCTAAGCAGACGAAAACACACATGTAAACACTAGCACCATCACCACTACCACCACCATCACCACCGTCTCCGACTCTCTCTCTCTCTCTCTCTGTCTCCCTCTCTCTCTCTCTCTCTCCCTCTCTCTCTCTCTCCCTCTCTCTCTCTCTGGCTGTCTATTTCGCCCCTCTCTCTTTCCCCCCTGGCTTTTTGCTAATTCTCTGTGAGGATTTTGAAAAACAAACCAATAACCGTCCAGATCAGGAACCATAGTCCTGATATCCTGGTCAGTGTATGTTGATAGAGAACATTACCGCACTCGCAAATTAGTACATTTGTTTATGGTTTTACTTGGCTGCTCATGGTTTAGCTTTTTCCTCTCTATGACCAGATGCCTTTTTAAACCATCAGCTATAGCTTAGTCTGAAGTCTTTAAACACTCGAAGCCCCATGGATTTGTGTCCTAGTCTGTGGATTGGGCTTTGTGTCCTGTGGTGGTGATGGTGTGAACTGACAGGGCACCCAGCCAACCAGCGACAATCAGCAGCAATTGTCCGTCACACAAACCAACCAAATGGCAAACCAATCAAATATAATATAGAAAATACAGAAGTCAATTGTCCTATGTGTACAGAAAACACTAAATGTTGGACAAAGCCATAACCCCCCCAAAAAATAAAAAAGGTTGCTAACCTAAAGCCAAACAAACTGCAAGCCAAGCAAACAGTTGACGGCAAACAGTCGACTGGAGTCGGCTACGCCCAAAGGCTTGGCAACCCCAACCTCAGGGACAAAACCACCAGCAAGGTTTGTCATTATAACGCCTCGCTGTGCCATTGAATGAGGAAGACTAATAACATGCAGGCTAACAGGAACTTGTGTCAGTAAAGAAAAAAAAGGGCCGCAATGAGAGGCCATGGCAAGAGCAGACATGGACCCTTGTAGATGTTCCCTGAACCGTTAACATGCATGGTAATGAAAAGGTTTCTATCTTAGATAAATAGATAGAAGTAATTTTGTTTTGCACCAGCTGTGTTCAGTCCAGGATTCTCCTAATCCGGTTCTGGTCTGTTCATCCATTTCTTGGTGTTTTGGAAAAAACACGTGTGTCAAGTGTGTCAATAGCTTACGGCGGTACTTAGAAATGCAATCTAGACATGCACAGATCCGGCTCAAAGTGTCTCCATGTAGTTGTTCATTACACATCCAGACAAGGACAACAGGATCACACCTTGATGTTTCCCAAAACTGTTGCACCTCCTTTGTAGCATAATGAGTCACTCGTCCTTCAGCAAGTGCGTCCATTACTACAGGATCAATTCATGGCCTTAATCTAACAAGGGCGTGGCCGCCCTCAGAAGTCGTGGTGAGACACGACTCTGTGTCTCACTGTGTGTGGAGTGCCAGGGCCGCTGCCAGAGAAAATAAACAGCTCCCTTGTGATCTCTCCTGCCTGCTTAACATCGCTCATCTGCAGATAGCTGGGAGCGCGAGCATTTGCAAATCTGGAGGGCCAGCGGGGCGCGAAGTGACAACGTCTGTGCATTATGCTGCTGCTGCTGCTGCTGCTGCTGCTGCTGCTGCTGCTGATGATGATGATGATGATGATGATGATGATGATGATGATGATGATGATGATGATGATGATGATGATGACTGCCGTCGTTTGGGTCAGCTGAGGTTTCGCTGTCTGGCGGTCGCCTGTGGAGAATGACAGGGAGAACTGTGTGGGAGGTCTCATTCTCGTATTAATCATCTGTGTGTCATGGGGTTTGTTTTTTGCGGTGCTTGATTGTGCATACATCCCAATTGGTGTGCTCATGTGTGCGTCTTAATCTTGGTTCAGGTTATTCCTGTCATGTCACGCATGGATTGAATCTCTCTATTGTGTGGTATGTAGTGATAGTTGATTGTGTATTTAACACATTATAAATATTACATGAGGCTCCACCCCTACCCTGTCTCACATCTGAGCGCTCAAACCCACAGCAGGTCAGCTGGTTGGGTCAGGTCTGACGGACAGGGAGGGTAGTGGTAGTGAAGCTGGTTGGGTCAGGTCTGACGGACAGGGAGGGTAATGATAGTAAATGATATGTTCCTGGAAAAAAAGAGATAAAAGAAGTAGGGAAGAATGAATGAAAGAAAGAAAAAGGAAGGAAAAAGACTCAACCATGGCCAAACCAGCCACAGTTGGGTTAGTTGGCTCCGTTGCTTCTAGAATTAAAACCATTCCTACCATGCATAAATATTCCTCATTGCAAAACAATTACTAGCATGTCCAGCACTACAGTAACCTCTACTATTGCGTATACATGACTAACCTGAACTGTTTCTACAGCTACATGTTTGCAACTGAAGTACAAACACTTATATTGGCCAATCTAAAGCTGTCTCTTTTGGACTTAGTAAGGACTTAGCAAGGCCAATTGCAGGACTTACCACCAAATAAAAGTGAACATATACCACAGTTAAAAGTGAACATTTACCAGAGTTAAAAGTCATCCCATGCAGTGTGAAGTGTAAAGGCTAATATGTGGTGTGTCTGGTGTCAAACTTTATAAATCTACCATGTCCTTATTTGCCCCCAAATACAGGTAATCCGTAAATACACCAGAGATGTGTTTTTATGCATTCTGCTTGAGTGGTAGGCCTGAGTCTGGATCTGGGAGTGCAGGCAGCCTAACAGCCTCTCCTGGGGCAGCCCTGAGACAAGGGGCCCAGCCTGGCAATTACCTTCAGGAGTCAATACACAAATGCACACACACACTAACCCACGATGGCCTTTGCTGCACATCCACTAACATAGATACACGCACACACAAATGCACACACACACACACACAAACACACACACTCACCTACACATGCACACAGACACAAACACACACAAACATGCATACATGCATGTGTGCGGGCACACACAAAAATATATGATTTCAAATACAATTGAGGTTTGCCATGATAGTATCACACAGACCCATATGCACTACGCCGCACACAACAATGACATTGCAGGAATATGGAGAACATCTCAATACACACACACGCACGCACACACACACAAACACACACACACACAGCTGTGATTTCCCTAGGTAGCTGCTCTAAGCTTGTATGGGGAGGACTTGTGTGCTGCCTTGTTTAACAGAGACATCAACATGAAAGAGAGAGAGAGCTAGAGAGAGAGAGAGAGAGAGAGAGAGAGAGAGAGAGAGAGAGAGAGGGAGAGAACACACTTAAGAGTCGAGTGCGGTCGATGTTGATAGAGATGTCCGGAAAACTCGTTTGATTGACAGGCAGACAAGCTATCAATTTACCCTTCTGAACATCTCCTGCATGATCAAGTGCTCGGCACGGTGCAAATTATTCCCATCTCCCTGCTGGGGGGGAGGGGGGGGGGGGGGGGGGACTCATTGGGGAGGTCAAAGGTTGCTCTTTAAATTTGCCATGTTGGTGTGTCCTGTTAGCTCGTTTTAGATGCGGTGTGTGTGTGTGTGTGTGTGTGTGTGTGTGTGTGTGTGTGTGTGTGTGTGTGTGTGTGTGTGTGCGTGTGCATGTGCGTGTGCGTGTGCGTGTGCGTGTGTGTGTGTGTGTGTGTGTGTCTCAAACATTTTAGTCATTCAACGTTTATACAATAGGGCTGTATAAGAAATACATCTTGTAAATTATTTTTAAAGCATTTCCATTGGGTCCCCCCCCTCTCTCTCTCTCTCTCTCTCTCTCTCTCTCTCTCTCTCTCTCTCTCTCTCTCTCTCTCTCTCTCTATATATATATATATATATATATATATTTTAGTCATTCGTTTTGATACACAGTGAAATTAAATGTGTACATCTGGGTTCCATTTAACTGCATTGATCGGTTTGCAAGGTGAAAATAGTGATCACTTTAGAGACGCTCTCACAAATTAGTCCCCCACATAAAACCAAACCATGTTGGAATGGAGAGGTCTTCAACATACTAAACTTTTGTGTCCTATTCAAGTAACAAGTTCATGGCCTGTCATTTTCAAACAATTTGAATTGACATTGACATTCATCACCAATGTTGTTATGGAGCACAGCAAAAAAAGGCTTGTCTGCTGCTTTTTGTGTGTCCTCACAAACCGAGAGAAAGAGAGAGAGAGAGAGAGAGAGAGAGAGAGAGAGAGAGAGAGAGAGAGAGAGAGAGAGAGAGAGAGGGGGAAAACAAGTCCAACAATGATTGGAAACAGTTTAACAAAACACCTGTCAGACAAGGAGTGCTGAAAAGCACACTCCCTCTCTCTCTCTCTCTCTCTCTCTCTCTCTCTCTCTCTCTCTCTCTCTTTCCCTCTATCTCCATCGCTCTCTATCTCTCTCTCTCTTTCTCTTTCTCTTTGTGTCTGACCCGATTAAGCACAAGTGCGCAAATACATGCACTGACACAGATACCACAAAACACAATCAATCACACATCACTCAGATGAACAACAGAACCCACACAGAGAGGGACACACACACACATGCAAACACATGTTAACAATAGAAACGTCCGCTATACTTACATAAATGAGGCAGAAAGAGAGAACACGGTCTTTAACTCTCTGTCACCCATGCGAATCAGCATGGGGTTAGAGGCGGAGGTCAGAGTGTGTGTGTGTGTGTATGCGTTGGGGGGGGGGGGGGGGGGGGTTGGAGAAACAGAGGTGTGGAAGAGGTGGAGCAGCAAGCCAGCACGGCGCTGCGTGTGTGTGTGTGTGTGTGTGTGTGTGTATGGGGTCTTATTAGGAGGCACCTCCTGCCCTCATCCATCCCGTTCATCCAGCCCCCCCCCCCCGCCCCCATCTATGTGTGTCCTCCTCGTCTACCTCTCCCGTCGGGCTTAAATTGGCCTTCGCCAGTCCCCCAGCACCACCTCCCCTCCCCTCCCGAGCCCCTCATGTATATGTATCACAAATCCCCCCTAGACACGGCCAGATAGGCAGGCCACGCACCCGCACTCACCTAACGAAAAAAGCAATTTGGTCGGATACACCGTTCCCCGCTTTGTGCCACCCCTTCGCAGCCCCCCCACCCCACCCACCGAGCACTCGTTCGCCCCTCTCCATTGTTATAATCAGGCAGAGGGCAGGTACGGTGCGGGGGAGAGAGAGGGAGAGAGAGGGGGAGCTCGGGGGCACCCATAGGCACCTGCCTTCCTTATTCGTTATCCTCTGGTGGGCCAATCGACTGTTGAGCCATTAAGGGAGCGAGTCATGACAGCCCATCTTAAAGACGTGTCAATTTGTAACAAAAAAAAAAAAAAGAAACACAACGAAAGTACTTTTAAAGTGGTGAAAAGGTGCTTGATGAATGGACATGTTTTCTTAGATATTCATAGTTAAGTTTCACCTGGCAGGCAAAGTGATGTCAACTCCAGATTTAAACTACTGTTGGTATGAGCAGCAGGCTAATAGAGCACTTTGTTAACCATCCTGAACAGTGAATGTATTTATCCTGTCATTGGTGCACAGATACGTTTAATGATATGGACATACAAAGATAGTGTGAGAACAGAATGTCTGTTTTTCATTATTTGTTGACATTAAACTTGAAAATGACTTTCATCCAGGATACAGTATAGAAGAGTAGAGACACTTAAATTAATTTGTGAGGAGAAAGCACTTTTTTAAAATGATACATTATACATTATACATGATACATTTTTTACATTACAATTAACCAAAATGTTATTACAAATATGTTCTGAATATCTAATATTTGGTTTAATTTGTCAGAAATTAAGGGGGTCTAGTTGACCACTGACTATTCTCAACCATACTGAGCTGAGGTTAATTATGCATTTAAGTATACAAGTTTACATTTTAGGGTTAGGGTTTTTAAGAAGAAAAAAGTCTGTTGGACATGACTTGTAATGCCTTCAAAATTATATAAATCAATAACTTTCTAATCAATGATCTAATCAACGTCTTAATTAATAATTTAAATACAGTATATTTGAACATGCATCTTTGATGGGTTCAATTTATCTTTGTGTGTGACCTCACATCAGCATTGTTCCTAAAAAAAAAACCTTTTACAGTAAATAAAGGTGAATACTCACAGTTAGGCCTAGTTATTTATTTGTATAACTTGGCAATGCCTTGTTCTTGCCAATGCCTTGTCTGGGTTATGGGTTAGTTATGGGTTATGAAATGTAGCGAGAGAGAGACTGTGTTGGGAAACTTGATGAGTTGTATGACTCATAATGTGGTAGAATAAGCAGAGCCTAACAATACCTGCCCAGTGAGCCTGAACATGAGTCATAGTGCTGTCATGCACCCTCTTATATAATGACATGGGCGGATTCCTTATCTACTGTACTCGTCTACTGTATCTATCTATCTATCTATCTATCTATCTATCTATCTATCTATCTATCTATCTATCAATCTATCTATCTATCAGTAATATATTCAGTACTTTCATGAAGTACAACACCAATCATTTCTCAAACCGCCAACATGTCGGTGTACACTGCGGCTATGATTGACATCTTGGCAATCGGGAGGCGGGATTTGGCGAAAGCCGTCTTCGTAAAAAAACATGTGTAAACAGCAGCTGATATGGAGATGTCTTGAGATGAGAGGGCTATTGGATAGGGCCTATTACAGGACCCTGCATGTCTGATGAGGTGCAGATAGACTGGCTGCCTACATCCACGCAACACACACCATCAACCAGGGGCTGGTTATACCTGTTTCTACACACACACATTTCCAGGTAGCATAGCAAGAAGCAGTGAGCGTTTTGTAAAACCGAGTCTTATACATACATATAGTGTGTGTGTGTGTGTGTGTGTATATTCAACATTTTTATTTGATATGCACATTTGGATCTACCTGTCCATACTTGAGCTGATCAGCAAAAGAATTTCATAGTCAGTGTTTCCATTCAAGATGCACGTGTGTGTGTGTGTGTGTGTGTGTGTGTGTGTGTGTGTGTGTGTGTGTGTGTGTTTGTGAATGTGCTTGCGAGCTTGTGCATGCATGTGTGTGTGTGTGTGTGTGTGTTTGTGTCTTTGTCTGTGTACAGTCTTCTAATGACTGACCAAAATATTACCTATTCTGCCTATAAAGTCATGTCTTGCATTATAAATATACATTTTAGTACGACATATAGAGACAATAGCTTGAAATAGTAATAGTATGAAACAAGTATAAAAATGGCCAGTGACCTTAGGAACCTTCCAACAGAATACTAATAAATTTAATAGAACAACAAATCTGTAAACAAATATAAATTATGAAACTAAATAATCTAAAAACAAATGTACATTTCTCTCTATCTTTGCTGGTCCACTTACAATATTGTTAAGTCAACATCTAATGGCATCTCCTTTTCTTTTTAATGTCTATTGATCTTTTATTTATTTTTTTATATTAAACTGCAAATTAGTGTAAGCTACAAATACTACAATGCAATATGTATTTATATTTGTCCCTATACAAATAAACCATTCTAACTAATTGACGTTCCTTTAGCCATTCAGCTTCTTCAAGCTGCTATTGTCTTCCATTGACCAATAGATACCATTGAGTTGTTCACCTCAATCATTGCTTTTTTGCTCATTTGTTGTGACAATCTGTTGCAAGTAACAATTAAAACAGTAAAAAGGTATATGCCTCACAGGCCCTTCCTTTCCTTGAATTTCAGGCAATAATTGTAATGACAAATTGCCTGCAGCAATTTGGCAAGGCATCATTCTTAATTCTCCTAATAGCTCCTTCAGCTCTGTGTTACTGTAAGTCACTCATGTGTGACTTACAGTGTAACAGGCGCCACACATGACGTGTGTGTGTGTGTGTGGGTATATTATTGTTGTACTTTCTAGAGCGTTTCCGGCATAGTACTGCTGTAACGACTGCAGTTCTCACTAGGGCTGGATGCTTATCTCCGGATTCCATACTGTCACCATACTTGCCAATTCGATATGTATTGTATCGGTAAGTATTGCGATTCTACAAGTATAACGATTTGATATTACGATTTATTGTGATTCATACACTTCTAGGGACTGTATATCATGAGGCATATTCCCAAAAACAATTAATATTGCATGTTTTTGAGTCTTTCTGACTTTTGTTTCAGCAGCATCATTGCTATACTGGGAGGGTTTAAGGGAAGGTGACATGCTACTGGTGATGTAGTGTACTTCTTGTGTGCATTTAATGTGAAAACAATAAACATACTGTTCAGAAAAATCGATTCAGGCATTAAAATTAAAATTGCAATACTTGAATGAATTTTTCCACCCCTTGTTCTCACGCCTTGAACTTTCTTTAAACTGAACTGTGTGTCTACTTTGTTTTTAAGTGTGTGTTTGTGTGTATACATGTACATATGTGTGCCGTATGTGCCGTTTGTGTGTTTTTGTGCATTTTCTTTCTTTGTGTATGTGTGTGTGTGTGTGTGTGTGTGTGTGTGTGTTTGCATCTGTGTGCTGATGTGTGTGTGTGTGTGTGTGTGTGTGTGTGTGTGTGTGTGTGTGTGTGTGTGTGTGTGTGTGTGTGTGTGTGTGTGTGTGTGTGTGTGTGTGTGTGATTGACAGCTGACCCTCAGGCTGCTCTTTGTCATGGTTTGAGAAGAAAGGCAGAAGCGGCAAAGAGATGGAGAGAGAGAGAGCGAAAGAGAGAGAGAGAGAGAAAAAAAAGACTTTTAAGGTTGACAGTTCAACTGTTAAAATGATACTGTCTTTAACCTCTGACACTTCCCTTTGACACATGCAGCACATGTCAACATGAATCAGCCTCTCTGTCAGAGTCCACATCCAGCAGGAGAAACGACCACATTCTATCACAGAGACAAACAAAAACAAAGCAACAAAAGTTACAAATAAATGCTTTTAAGTTCATACATTACTCATCATTCACTCACTCACTCACTCACTCACTCACTAATTCACTCACCCATTCACTCATTCATTCATTCATTCACTCACTCAACCCCACCATCTCCCCCTTCTTTGCATTGTCCAAGCTATCACTACCTCCTCATTGCACCTCTAAAGGTCACAGTTTACTCATGGAATGGATAAAGATGAATAAAATATTAAACGTTGGGCGTTACCTTTACACCCACTTTACAAATGGAAACATTAGGAATCTTTCATCGTGGAAATGATTACCATAGGCCTGCAGGCCTACGGTTTGGAGATGAAAAAAATCAGCTTGAAGGAGTTTGGCTTCAATGTATCAAGGCCGATGCAAGCAGGCAAGATGGCGTCTTGTTGAGATGCACTGCAGACAGCAATTAGGACAATTTTAGCTTCTTTTTTTCAGATTTTTTCCAACCTCAAACTGAAATCCAATATGTAAAGGAATAACTGCAAACGGTATAAAATCTCTTGGAGAAAATTGATTTTGTGCAATCCCAAAAATGAATTAATAAAAACAATAACCTAACCCTGAATCCAAAAAATTACATTAACACTAAAAAGAAAATGAGAGTAAAATAAATAAATAAATGTAAACATAAAATAGGGGCCCTTT
>JAOPHQ010003438.1:52500-57500 GCA_030340625.1 Merluccius polli
CCTTCAGGTTCTACTTAAAGCAGGACCCAGCGTTTAATTTAGGGGCCAGGCTTATGGAAATTGGACCCAATATATTGCCTGCACCTTAGCTCTGAGTGCATAAACGAGTTGGGACTGTAACTCACAGGTGAAGGTGTTTGGTCGATGCCAAAGTAACACTCCTGGGAGGAAAAGAAATAGAAAGAAAGAAAAAAAAAGGAGAAAGAAAATGTGTTGTCTCTAAGTAAACGTGTGTTTTGGAAAATGTTACCGCATGGATACAGAGTGCGACTTCATTCACTACCTGCCTCTCTGTCTTGTTGCTTGTCATGGAAAAGCGAGCGTTGTTGTGTGTTCCCTACGGTACAGCACTAAACCATGTAAGGTCATTATTAAACCCTAGCTTGAAAACATTTATGTACAACTAACAGGCCTGTTTTTCACCTGTTTCAAATTCAAACATTCTACTTAAATACTTTTTTTAACATCATGAGGTAGGCATAACATAAACAGGAAAAAAATATTCAGAATCTAGTAGAATACTTTTTTAATCAACCTTTTTTATTGTGTTTACAGTAATGTTTGTTTAAAATTTGAATTTTTGCAAGATGTAGCTGGATGCTTCCATTTAAATGATTAATCCACTGTTTTTTACGCTATGTTTAAAAGTAAAAGAGACCTTTTAAAATAGAGACCTGCTGAGAAATATCAGTATTTTTACATCTAGTTTTAATTCTAGTTTTGTAATCTATGGACAACAATCAATATGGACACCTAACAGTGTCTATATATTCAATATATTCATGCTAATGTTACATGTTTATGCCACTACATTTAGTACAGCTCTGTGTTTATCACAACTTTGTATATACAGGCAATATTTGTGGCTCTAAATCCCCTTAACAAAACAGAGCACACTAGGCCAACGATCTCCCTTGTACTCTCACATTTGACAATAAAGAGGGAGGGACAGAGGGAGAGAGGGAGGGAGAGAGGGAGAGGGAGAGAGAGAGAGAGAGAGAGAGAGAGAGAGAGAGAGAGAGAGAGAGAGAGAGAGAGAGAGAGAGAGAGGAAGAGAGAGAAAGAAAGACAAAAAGAAGAAGCCTTGAAATATAAGCTTGTTTCTCCTTAATATCTCCGTCAATTTATTGCACTTGTCTGTCAGCGGGACCATCCATCTGTAACATGAAGACGATGATGAAGCCCTCTGCTGTTTGGCAGCTGTGACTTCTCCTCACCAGCCAGCCCACGACTGTGCACCAGTATGTGCACGTGGACATACACCACCCTGCCTACCGAGAATTACAATTACCATTTTCTATTATTTTCTTTTTTTCTCTCTTTTTTTTGTCGTCTATTAAAGCCACTAACTGTAGCAGTGTGTGTGTGTATGTGCTTGTGTGTATGTGTGTGTGTGTGTGTGTATGTGTGTGTGTCTGTGTGTGTGTGTGTGTGTGTGTGTGTGTGTGTGTGTGTGTGTGTGTGTGTGTGTGTGTGTGTGTGTGTGTGTGTGTGTGTGTGTGTGTGTGTGTGTGTGTGTGTGTGTGTGTGTGTGTGTGTGTGTGTGTGTGTGTGTGTGTGTGTGTGTGTGTGCATGCATGCATGCATGCGTGCGTGCGTGTGTGTGTGTGTGTGTGTGACGTGGATGTTGGATGGGGTGGGGTGCAGGGGGGAGCTGCGAAAAGAAAAGAAAAATGTATGAGAATGCGAATCAGACGCATCTGATTGGCTGAAAAGGGTCAGACGTGGGGAAGGCAGCTTGCGAGGAGAAGCTGAAACTAAAATGCTCCTGAAGCTAAATGCAGCGGCCCAGGCTTCCTGACACAACAAAAGGGTGACACGTTGTCTGCTTTGTCTGAAAAGGCTGCAATGAGGCTGCCAGACAGACAAAAATGTATACACCTTCAGAAGCAATGTCTGGGAGTCAAAATGAGCAAATCTCTCTGTATTGTAGTCCATTAATTAACTTAGAACAGAGACCCAGCAACAGCAACAAATAGTCTAACCTCTGTTTAACCCTTTGGTTATTCAGCAGTTCATTTTCAAACTACTTTCTTAGCAGGTATGTCTTATATGTGTTATATGTTATAACGTCTCTTCACTTATGTTTTATCTATGAGGTCAAAGAGCCAGTGCTGTGTTTACAAGGATTCTGGGATCATTGTATTCATTCATGTATTATTCATGTAGTTTACATGTGACATTTTACTTATGTATTATCTCTCTTTAAATGTACTGTTGATTTTGTTTTTATGCCATTATAGGACAGCCACATAGATTAACAAAATTGTGAAAGGAGTCATTTTCTAATTGTTTACAAAGCGTATAAGTTATATTACTTTTTAAAAGTGATTATGTGTGTTCTGGCTGAAAACTGGTATTTGAGGCCATACATTGTAATTATAACTGCTGCCCTCCACAATTTGACAGGACAGCACCCACAATTTGTCCTCCACAATTTGGCACAGAGCAGCAGCGACTGAAGCCACTGTGCATGTAGGGATTGCTCAATGGCACCTTGTCAGTCACCAGAAAGGGTGTCGAGGGGGTTTTCCATTTGATAAGCTGACGAGATCTTCATCGTGGGAAAATCCTCCACACGTCCAGCGCAGCGCTCAGTGCTCTTTCTCTAACCTTCAGGTATACGTTACCACAACATCACACAATGAATTAACACAAAGCAGAAACTATGAAAGAAATAGCATATTGTGATTATTGGGCAACCACTTTTTAAACTCTACTTTGAATGCTACCACTATATTCCACTTCAAATGTAAGTTATTCATACGTCTATGCAATATCAACTAGCTTGAGTTAGCAGTTAGCAGGAGACCAACATGTCACAAGCCACATTCTTCAAGGTTATAGATAATTCTAGAATGATACTATTATGAATTTGATTTATTTCTCCTGTCCTTACAAAAATCATGATCCGTGACCGTGCATCGCTGATGCGTGTAGGCTAGCGCATCGGTCGGCCTTCAATTCTTCAAAGGTGTCCCTAAACCCGAGGCTTTCCGCCCTGACAAAACATGATGTATGAGTTGGGAACAACTGAGAAGGCCAAAGCCAAAGGAGAGGTGACCTACGCTGGGGTCTGAACCAGCGTCTAATGGCTTTACGCGGAGGCTTCCTCGTTCTAAATGTGGAGGAGGCGGCGGGGGACTCTGGCGAGACTACGGGGAGACAGGAGGGACATACGAGGAGCGCTGAGTCTCACCACCACAAAAGCCCTTGGAGGTGGTGCACTTTTTTCCAAAGGATGATGTCGTCGTTCAGATGAGGTGAACATTCTTCTGTTGAGGACCCACACACACACACACACACACACACACACACACACACACACACACACACACACACAGACACAGGCACACACGCACACAAACATAGACAGACACACACATGCAGGCACACACACATGCACACACACATACGAAGACACACTTTGCCCTTGGTTTTGTAAACCACAGGATTTGTGAGTAACCTTTTCAACTTCATCCTCTTTAATCTAAGATCAGTGTCATTTGTGGTCATATCACACTGGCATTTTGATGGTATTGTATTGTTCAGTGTGTATAAATATGCATTGAGTTAAGGATTTAATGACAACTTGAGACTAAAACTTTGAAATCTATTCTTAGGATATGGATTCACAGTAGAAGGTTAATGTTAGCAATGATACAATAAAGAGGAACAATTATAAAGTATAGTAGAATTTGTGCATGTGTGTGTGTGTGTGTGTGTGTGTGTGTGTGTGTGTGTGTGTGTGTGTGTGTGTGTGTTACAAAGTAGAGAGTTGATGTCAGTGTGATGACAGTTAGTATGACAGTTGAGTGTTTGGTCCATTTGAAGCATCACTATTGTCACATCACAGACCCGAGAGAAGAAGGGACACTAGGGTATCAGGGTCACAGTCAGAAGCTCTCATATAGGAGTTTCTTTATGTTTCTGAGATGAGGCCGATATTATTGCTGCCTTGGTTGGACATTTCTGTTCCATTTACTGTAATTATATTCTATTCTATTGTATTCTAGCCTATTCTATAGATAGATAGATAGATAGATAGATAGATAGATAGATAGATAGATAGATAGATAGATAGATAGATAGATAGATAGATATTGTGAGTGGATGAGAGAGAGAGAGAGAGAGAGAGAGAGAGAGAGAGAGAGAGAGAGAGAGAGATACCATTGAAAGGTCAAAGATAAAAGTAGTGGCAGAGGACAGGGGGAGACTGAAAACACGTGATTTATTTGAGACAAAATGGAGCTTGGCAGCAAAGATGCATTCCTTACCAAACAGACACGATGGAGAGAGAGAGAACAGAGGAAGGGAAAGTACAAACAACAGTGAAATCTAGGGACAAAAAGACCGAAAAACAGGAAGGAATTGAAGACATTTCTAGAGACAGAGACTGAAAAATAGGTGTCATAAATAGGAAAAGATAGTCACTAGATTGAAATGAAAGATATTTGAGAGGAAACGAGACGAAAACACAGGAGGAGGAGAGAGTCGAAAGATGAAAGGAAAGTCACAGAGGGGGAAAAAAAGGGAATATAGAGAAGAAGGAAATGGACTCATGCAGATAGAGGGGTTGGATCAGGGCAGGAGTGAATGAGAAGAGAGGAACCAGTAGCAGGAGTGATAAATAAAAATAGATGGTACATTTCAAAAAATAGAGATAAAAGAATAGATTAAACTGACTTAAGTGAGAGAGTCGAGAGAAAATTAAAGAGGGAGATCAAGGAAAATCAAAGTGAGAGAGTAAAAGGGGAGGCAAAGGTGAGAGAAAAAAAAGAAGCGAGCCGGAGAGAAAAGAGCAATAAGAGATAAAGGGAATGGGAAGGAAAGAGGAGAAAACAGGCCAGGAGGGGAGAGCCAGCTGTGTTTATCTGACCTTTGACCCCAAGGCCACTCCAATCTCCACAAGAATTAAGTCTTACTGGCAGGCGTGTGTGTGTGTATGTGCGTGTGTGCATGCGTGGGCACACACGCACATACACACACACACGCATATG
>JAOPHQ010003438.1:60000-67500 GCA_030340625.1 Merluccius polli
TAAATGAGGCTGCTTGCACACCAGCACATTGCTCAATAACGTGAGTGAACAAATTTTCCAAAATGGCGTCCACCTATAAATGTTGTCCTCCAAATGATTTACAAAGACACGTCTGTTCTCTACTAAACTGTTTATACACCATGGGAGAAATGTAACGGTCAAATCCCCTTGTACCGACGTGAACATGTCGTCCACACAATGCCACCCTCGACGTTGAGATCTAACCTTACCTCATCCAAAATGTCTGCCATGGCGTGGGACACACCCACTGTGTTCTTGCCCTCAGAATTCCCAGCGTCTACGCGGAGAGTAAAACAAAATCCCTGCATTAGCAGGCAGCCTGCTCTCTTTTTAAACAGATGCACAGCTTATTAATTTCGCATTTGAAGATTAGCAGTGTCAACATGACATGGCGACTGTTGCCGGTGGTGATTGAGAGAATGGCTTGGGTTCAGCACAGCCTCTTTGGGAATGAGTCAGGGTATTACTGCTCTCAGACTGAGACAAACATGGATTACAGAGCTTAGCTACCGCCACACAGGTAGATACCAGCACTCAGTCATCACGCATGCGTGCACACACACACACACACACACAAACAGAAGCACACAAGAGCACAAGCAGACGCATCAACCCACGCAATATGGACAGAAACACATGCACACATGCGCACACGCACACACACACACACACACACACACACAGAAATGCACAAGAACACACTTACACACACAGAGACACACATGCAGACACACATGTACAGGCTCATACACACACACAGACACACACACACACACACACACACACACACACGCACACACAATCAGCAGACAGTCTAAGCCTTAAGATACACACTATTAAAGTCAAGCACCTAAGGCACAGAAACGTATCCAGCTCTGTAGCAATTACTCTTTCGAGTGGCCCCCCAACAAAGAATTAAATCAAATATTACACATTCTCACGAGAATCCTTCAATATCCAGTTTTCATGTCCAATATGAATGCCCTGCCTGCAGCATGAGCCATTGGGAGGCAACACAAAAAATTCATGTTTACTGATTTGATTTGTGGAGAAAAAAAAACTTTTTGAGGTGTATTAGGAAAGAGAATGCGTAACAAATGCAGACAGCAATACTGTCAATAGTGGTAGTCATGGAGACTAATCATTGATTATCATTGACGTAGTAGCTGAGTCATCGTTTATATTTCTAATATTTCATCATCGTAAGATCCTGTTAATACCTGTACACTGTGTGTCAGTACTGCCCTCTTTTCGTGTGCACTATTACAAATGTATTTACTGCCCAATTCCCTCACAATTGAAGAGATCTAAGTCCATTCAACTATTCTATAGCATTACAATGTCTATGCTGCAAACAACTGCTCTCTCTGTTTGATGAATGGTTTCAATGTGTGTCTTTTTATATCAGAAACTAGCAGGTGGCGGTTTACAGGCTTTTGTGTGATGCGTGTTTCCATGAGTGTACACTGCCAGCTAAGTCAATGGGATGACTGCATTACAAATGGTCTCGTTTTGAATGACAGCACTCCAATGGCCTCGCCACACACGCTCGCCGGACGCACACACAAAGAAAAGTACATAGACAAACACACAGACATTAATACACGCTCTAATACACACACACAAAAACACACACCGCTTCACCCTAAACCCCATTCCAGAGTCGTTTACTGTGTGCATTGTCTGCTGCTTCTGAAAACGAATTAGTCACACAAGTTTGCATGTGTCTACAAACACGCCCAGCAACAAACGCACAGTCACTCATAACACGCACATACCTTCACAAACACATAGACACAAATACAAACACACACAGACTCACACATGGGGAAACTCACACGTGCTTGTCAAACCAAACTTGTGCGCTTAAAAATACACACACCCACACACAAACGCTTGCACGTCGAGAACCACACACGCACATACACACACACACACACACACGTAAATGTAGAAACTCAGAAACATGTAGAAATACACACATAGAGCGAAGGGGAAACACACTCCCATACACTGAGAAACATGCTCAAACAAGCACACACACACACACACACACGCACACATACACAGACACACACAAATGCACATGCTGCACTGGTGGTCCTGCTTGAAGATGAGCTGGAGCTCTGTGTGTTTTTGTCTCTCATGGGAGGCCCAAACAAAGGCTACACCTCGGCAGGTAAACAAGCTGTCATGTTTGGGCAAACCTACCTGAGAAGAGCTTCTCACCCCTCTCAACCTCACCTTGTACTACTAACCCCCCCCCATCCCATCACCACACCCACCAATCCCCTAACCTCCCTGTCACTCACACTAACCGCTATCTTTCCGCATTAAGAGCCATCCCGGGTTCTCCATCTTTGAGGGCTATTTGATCTGTTAGGGGGGGTCCGGAACGAGTGTTAACTTGTGTGACTTGAGGTTAATGCTCGCTCGTTGTTGCTGTTGTTGTTGTGTATCTTTTCGATCTGAAATGTCAACATTTGACAGTTGTTGTGATTGGGGTTTCATCCTCTAATGATTCATAGAGATCTACATGAGGTGCAGTTCTGTTATTGCGATGGCAGCTTTATTAGAGGGGCCTTTCTGTGGGGTCCCTCCTGGCCGGGACCCCAATCTCGTATGCAAGCAGATTTGGAAACTTCTCTGCCGTTACCCGGATCGTTTGTCCGCTGTCTTTATCTTCATCAGCAATGTAATAATGACTCTCATAACCGTAACCAGTTACTTATCACATAAAATGCCCCATCATTAATAATCACAGGCAAAGTGCAAAGATTAAATAATGATTAGTATCCTCCATATATGGTATTGCCATGTGTTCAATATACTGTATATATAGTATAAGTATTATATAGATATTAGGGCTGTCAATCGATTAAAATATTTAACTCGATTAATCGCATGATTGATCATAGTTAATCATGATTAATCACGATTAACTATGATCTATGAGGTAATACTCTTTTCAACATGAGAATAGACAAATGCTTGCTTTATGCAAAAAAAGCATGTTTATTTATTGCTACAATGAGAAATACTCTCAGTTCAAGTAACTAACGTGCAAACTGCATAGTAATGTTTACTAACACAGTAGTGTGTTGAACTTCACATTTGATCTATTCATCCTCATTTTTGTTTAAGCAGCCATTTAACACAAAAGAATGCCCCTCAATGCATTGCATTGCAATTTGCATCAAATTCAAAACAAACAGGGTGATGCACAAAATAACTTAAAGAAAATAATAAGCCGTCTACAGCGTCCATTCACTCCAATAATAACCCGGTCACGGTGATAGATTACGCTAACCCTAACCCTGACCATAACCCTTTTTGGAGTGAATTGTTTCACAGTAGACTGCGGACGCTGTAGACTCTGCTCTGCGAGCGGACGCTGTAGACTCTGCTCGTCTCTTACCACCGCGAACGGGTTTATGAGAACCCCCAGATCGTTTCACACAGACGCGGGAGGGAACCTCTTGCGTCAGTATCAGACGTCTAGGGGCGTGACAAATCATCGGTATATTACGAGTTGGGATGAGAACGTGTTGTGTAGTTTGTTTGTGGCATCGACCTCGTGTGCATTGCTTCCTGATTTCCCGAGCTACGGAGTGGCCCGAGGTTCAAATGTCACAGCGTTAATCGCGCGTTAAAAAAATGTGTGCCGTTAAAAACATGTTGCGTTAACTCGTTAATAACGCGTTAACTTTGACAGCCTTAATAGATATACATTAACATTCATTGATTAGTAGCTCATAAGGTGTTATGTCCATGTCCAGAACATGGCTGAATAGAAGTAGAAGACATCATTAATGAAGTGGATGGCTATAATGATAAATATTATGTTTAGTTGTAGTTGTAGTTTAGTTGTAGTATTTGCATTACTGGTGGTGGTGGCAGGTGGTTGTGGTTGTATTTAGAGGATTAAACAGTCTATGTTTACAAGCATGCACACACACACACACATGCACACACATGTACACACATGCACACACACACACAAATGAGCAACACCCGGAAGCACAGAACTCTTAGAAAGACCATACATGTATGTTCAGATGCACACACACACACACACACACACACACACACACACACACACCTGAATCAAAGTCATCTCTACGGAAAGAATCTATATACACACACCGCGAGCCAATCCTTGCACATCCAGTCTCTTAAAATAACTCAAAATATTTGGAAGTTGGCCTCGCAGCGTAAGACAAGGGTCTAACAATAGTCACCCACACGTGCTTCATCACAGGGGTAGAGCTGCAGTGTTGTCCCCTCCAACTAAACACAGGGAGTCACTTCTTACACCCTGCCAGCGAAACACTGCCTCACAGATGTCACTATATACAAAGAGCTGTTCGGGGAGTGGAGGTAAAAGTCAAGTAGAGAAAGTTGGGAAGGAAAGGAGGGAGCGTCGGAGGAAGGAGCAAGGAATGAAGGAAGAAAGAAAGAGAGAAAGAAAGATATTAGATACAAAGATAGAAAGAAATAGGAAGAGGGAGAGATGGTGAGGAGATGAACAAGAAATAAAGCTTGAGCAAAAGCAATAAAGAGAGAGGGATAGCGTGAGAGAGAGAGAGAGAGAGAGAGAGAGAGAGATACAGAGATACAGAGATACAGAGACAGAAAGACAGAGACAGGCTGGGTGAAGAAAAGATTGAGGGGGAAAGGTGAAGGTGGTGACAGAGAATCAGATCAAGGCTATTAGCTAGCATTTCAGCATATTTATCTTTGTCCATGAGATACAGCTGGTTCACATGCTTTTGTCTGGAGTCTTAATGTGAGGAGTATAGACTGTTGGCTAAGTCAATGGGAAGGCTATTATAAATGTCCACGCAAAATGAAAACAGAGAGCGCTAGAGGCAAGAGGAAGTCTTTGGCATTCAAAGGGCCTTATAATAACTAATAACTAAATACAACGCATTTTCATAAAAACATGAACTATATTGATATTAAAGCCATTAAACCCTAAACTCGTGGAAAGTAATTACAATATTATATGTCAAAAAATAAGAATATATCATTTGCTGATTAGATTCTGAAGGCTTACTCTGTACTAATATCAATTAATTGTATCTTTAAAACATGTTTTCACCATCTAAAATGTAGTGTGTTATGTGAAGGAGTTTGTTTCTGGTTTCCAAGTCAATTACAAGGATGACAAACGGTGAGAATTCACATCATCCAACATTTTCGTAATTGTTTTTATTTAAGCCAATGGATTATCTTTGTGACTATGAAGTCTTTATTCTCCCAGACTGTAAAACCATCACAGCCGTGTTTTGCTTTGTTTTTTTCTCAACACAACTGAAAAATAAATCCCTAGAGGTCATGCTTTCCTTGGCTTCTGTGATGACAGTGAGTTTGAGGGATTATTGTCTCTATCGCCCAGCGCCGGTAGGAGAAGGCTGAAGTGCTTCATGCTAAAGACTCTGTATGAACAGCTTTACGACTGTTTTTATCTGACCATCAAGATAAAAGTGGCAGGGTCCTCTCTTGGCCCCGGGGCCTCCCTCTGCTCATTCCCATACCTGGATTATGTGGGGTTCCCAGAGACACGCAGTAAATTGTCTCACAGGGTACCATCACCCCATTCCTTCTGCAAAAAAAGACAACCCAACCCAAAAACAACAACACTTTTTTTTTTTTTTTCTTTTTTTTGGGGGGGGGGGGGGGGAGGCTGGATGAGAGAGGGTGATGGAGGAAATGTGGGAGGAGTTTTCAGGATGGGAAAATGTATTGGATGCATGTGTGTACCGGTATGTGTGCATGTCAGTGAGTGTGTGTGTGTGCGTGTGTGTGTTGTGTGTGTGTGTGTGTGTGTGTGTGTGTGTGTGTGTGTGTGTGTGTGTGTGTGTGTGTGTGTGTGTGTGTGTGTGTGCGTGTGCGTGTGGGTGCGTATGTGCATGTGTGCGTAGTGTGACTATCAGCCACAGCTAACCATGTAAACTCAATGCTGTTCTGCTTTGTGAGAACGTTAAACATGCGGTGCGTCTATTGTCAACTGGCAAACACGGCTGAGGTCACAGAACAAATATGTGGAGTAGGTCCATTCTTCCTCTCTGGTTTGAACTTATGATAACCAACACTTTGCTAACACGCCACTAAGTTATGGCCATAACCATGGGTGGGGTGAGTGGGACGGGGTGGCCTGCGATGGGGGAGGCTTTAAAAGCATGTGTCATTTCCATGCAAGGACCACATTCTGACTTATGGATCTCTCCGCGGAAGAAATAAGGCGCACAGCTGCGCCTTATCCCCCCCCACACACACACACACACACACACACACACAAGGTGGCGAGGATGACGATGGTGGACGTGATGACATTGGACAAGTGTTCCCACTGAGTACAACAGGAAACCTCACCTTCTGAGCTGAGAAAGTTGACCGCTTCATTATTATTATTTGCGTGAGCGGAAAAGAAAAAACCCCAGGGTGAGATGTATATTTCCTCTGGTACGGTATATCATCATATGTTGTACACTACAGTAACCTAATGGCTCTTCTGGACTGGTCATGTTTGATTGAATGTCTGTGGTTGAGTTACGGACAACTTCTGACTAGCCCACAGGGCTATATCTACCATCCACAGGCTTTAATAGTCATCTGCCCAGATGCCAAGATAACCACGGCCACATCATCATTCCTGCATTAACTCATCCCAAAACCTTTGAATGTATTTAACAAAGGGAAGACACAAATCGCAGCCATGCAGAAAGCCTTTAAAGACGCTAAAGCAATAATGGATTCTTTGATGGAATTCAAAGTAAAACACGGATACTGTAGAGATACTAGGGCATGATCGAATGGAGTAAGTATAAGGGAGGGGTGTGCATTGCTCTTTTAGGATTTTATTGTCAATAGCGCTAATAGAGCAGTGCTATCAATATTATTTGAGATGTGAATGCATGGCGTCACACAAACATTCTCTGTCCATTTAAGAGGAAATGTGCTGTCTATCTCTGAAGTAAAATGTTAATTTCCGGTGTATAGTCTTGAGTGAGATATGTTAGTATGATAGTTCATATCTTTAGTCAAGATATGTTTGCTAATAGTAAACTCTTTAGGCTGCTATTAACGAGCTGTATAAGAGGGAATCCCTCCATGGTTAGTTAGCTTCTGACACACATCTTTTTACTCACTATTTTAACTATTTTTAAAAAAAAGAGACCTGTAGGACATGTGACTTGAATGTTGATGTATGTATGATACATAGATCTCAGACATTTGATCAAATCAACCCTCTGAGAGAAGAACCATGATGAATGATTCAATATGGTCCAATTGCTTGGGAATGAGTCCAATTTCCCACCAAATCTATTGAAGCAACTGCATACAGACCAGGGAAACACGCTCACACACTATGTTATTACTATTGTTCAAACCAAATGCCCTAATATAATTATACTTTCCAAAAGAAGCCACTTTGGAGATCAAGGGAAATCTATTCTAGAAGATGTTTGTCAT
>JAOPHQ010003438.1:70000-214756 GCA_030340625.1 Merluccius polli
CTTGACATTGTTATCCCTATTGTCCTCTACAGGACACCGTAGGTGACGTAAGGAAGCTGAGAGGGGTGGGGTGGGGGCAGGAGGGGGGGACATTATTTTTCCCTGAGCCAAACTGGATTAAACTGGGAGTAGTGGAAGTGGAGTATGGTGACCTTAGTGGAGAAACACAAGGCCAACGCTCCATCCCCCCCCCCCAAAAAAAAAAAGCCTAGAAGAGAGCTGTAAGCCTGCACCGTAAATCTCCGAGCCAAGATGGCTCTGCATAGCGAGTGCCGCATGAATGGTGGGGCCAGTATCCAGATGTTGTGGGGAGTTAGAGGGTAAAAAGAACAAACTAGTGTGTTATACTCATCTGTTGAGGGAGAACAGAAAGAAAAAAAAACATTTAAAAAATAAAAATATCTCTCTATTCATGCCATTGGCAACGTCAAGGGAGAGAAGTAGCACCCTCTTTAGCCTTTCTAAGTGACTACCAAGGAGGATACTGAACATGTATTTAGTACATGAAATAATGAGTCCCTCAGTTCTGTTCCCCCGCTTTAATATAAATTCCCCAAGTCGGTGAAATCAGTGCTTTATGGTGATGGGCAACAATGCTGCAGCTGTTATAGTGCTATGTGTACGCCGTGGTGGAGCGAGGTGTCCGGAATACAGAACAGGGCCGGTTCCTCCAGATTAGGTTTTAGCATGTACAGAGTCCGCTGGATTTAAGGGATAAACAGATATGGGAATATGGTTGTGAGGCGTGGTGGGCTAGCTGGTAAGATGTTGCACAATGCTATATTGGGAGCAACTCAACTCAAAGATGGTGCCAATGACACTGAATGCTAGTGCAAACGGTTTCTTGAATCTTGATCCTGATTGGATACCAGTGGTTCAGGCATTCTTCCCAATTCTGTCCCATTTTCCTACAGTTTTCAACAAAATCTGAGAATTGCTACAATGGCAAAATACTTGAGCACATATTTTTAGCACACCTGTTCTTTTCATTATGGTAAAATTATACTTTTTTATATAAATAAATGTAGTGCTGGATCTGGGTAACCAGAGACCTCCGTTTCAGTGGCTTGTCATATCTTAATAGTGGACCAAAGGAAATATCACTTTAACCAGAAATTAAGTTTACGCTCAGATGAAATACTGGAAGCTGGATGTCCGCTTGTCATCATCCCTTAAGCCAGAGAGGCCAACAGAGTTTGGAAAAAGGGGATGATGGCTCTGCTCGAAATGATGATTTCTCGAGGAGAGCTGTTTACGTAGGTAATCTCTGGGCCATGCGTAATCAAAACACCGCTAATTTCACTGCCGATTGGAAACTGTGACATCTGTGTTTTCAGCGCACTTCAAGGGGAGACCGTTTTCAAGAACAAGGAAGCCTCCGTTTCTCCTAATCGCCCCGAAGATGAGACGCTGGTGACTTCATTCACCCCCCCCCCCCCCCCCCCCCACCCACCCATGCCTCTTCACTCATATGTTTTGAAGCACATAGCTATCCATAGTAGAAACATTATGAAACGCATATCCCCGGCTGGATGGCTGTCGGAAAACCGGAGGGGGGAGGGGGGGATGGGAGGCTTGGCTGGCGAACCTGTGGATCTGCGGTCGTGGTGTTTGGCCTGCTGACAGACACATGGATGGATGGACGGACAGGCGGTCAGACAGAAAGACGTACAGACAGACAGCGGGACGTTCTCCGTCTACTATTATGTGTGATGTCAAAATGGGCTTTCCATTCTGAAGGAGCTGCCCCGTGTCAATCTCACCAAAAGGCCACTGATGGGTTCTGCAGAGCTGAGAGGACGGGGGTCGCTCAAAAAGCACTTCCCTGCTCTTTGCTCAGCGGAAACAAGCCTTACATGCTAATGCCAAGAGCTCTGTTTTATGATGAATGCATGATGATTGTCACGCAGTGGTGATTATTGGAATCCGAGTGAACTAGGTGATGGCCTGTCGTGACATGCGACTTCACCTGAAACCCTCACAGGCCCATATATATATACATATAATCTTATAACAATTGACTTTGTGTTTTGGTAGAAACAAACAGACACACACCTCTATTCACAACGTAAAACGTTTGCACAACCACGTCGCATACAAGCACTCAACCAAACACAAACAACACACAGGCATCACAGATTGATTCACACACAGACACAGAGTGCAAGAAAACTTGCACAACTACTTATAACACACACATGCACATACAAAAGGGCTGTGGTAAGTTACACACACACACACACACACACAAAGTGGGGACCTTCCTCTTTCAGGCACGCAACCATTGCGGTGGGGTGTGACCTGTTTTGCACCTATTGAGTATATGCATCAGCCATTATGTTGTTGAGAATGACTATTTACTCTGCGGAGGTGACCATCTGAAGTCAGACAGGCCCTGGCCACAGACAGGCAGGCAGTGTGAGGCCCCCACACCAACCTTGCTAAATCCCTCCACCTATTTGCACAGGAGAGATGGGGCCACTGCCTCACCTTCAGGGTAATATTTACCTCCCAGTCACTCGTTGGGTAATCACAGCATTTACTTACCTCCTAATTATAGTTTGTGCATGCGTGCATGTGCACGTCTGTGTGTGTGTGTGTGTGTGTGTGTGTGTGTGTGTGTGTGTGTGTGTGTGTGTGTGTGTGTGTGCGTGCGTGCGTGCGTGCGTGCCTGCGTGCGTGCGTGTGTGTGTGTGTATGTGTGTGTGTGTGTGTGTGTGTGTGTGTGTGTGTGTGTGTGTAGGTCTGACAGGCAGACAATTACAAAGACCAACACTGCCTATATTATTACTATTTTTGTGGACAGTTGCATGCTAACCGGATCAGTATTGTCACATAGGTCCTTATTAGTTGTTTTTTTAAAGGAGTGTCTCTTTGTGTGCCCCCTCAGTAATTAATGGGATAGGCCTAATTAGTTAGCTACTGCCTTTTTAAGGGATAGTCTACTGTTAGGATTTTTTTGCACTAATAGGCTAAACCGGAAAATCGCATGCTTGAAACCTCATCCATTTTCATTCCACACCATATCACAATAACCAACTGATCGAGACTGCGGGGATATTCATGGCCATTAAAGATGAGTCTATTAAGGAGGGCACAGGGCATAAAGAGCCGAAGATTATACTTGGTAGGCCTTTGAAATCCCCCCCGAGGTGCCTTACGTTAAGGTATTATATAGCAGGTATGTGTGTGTGTGTGTGTGTGTGTGTGTGTGTGTGTGTGTGTGTGTGTGTGTGTGTGTGTGTGTGTGTGTGTGTGTGTGTGTGTGTGTGTGTGTGTGTGTGTGTGTGTGTGTGTGTGTGTAGAGCAAATATTGACACTTCCATTTTGATTTTGGGTAGCCGACGTGTGGCTCGAGGAGAGGGACCTGGTGGCCCCCCGCCGCGCAGGGAGACCCTGGGAACCGCCGCTCCGGGGGCCGCCTCTATTCCCTCTATTCCCTCTATTCCCGCGCGGCCCACGAGATCTGCTCTAATCCTCCCTGAATCCCGTCCGCAGAGCCGCGATTTGGTTCATGAATGCTCTTGGCGAGGTTCAAAAGAAGAGTGTGATGGTGGGACAGGTTTCACACTTTCCACCACGTCCGTAGCCAAACACAGATTGGGAAAACTTAAGATACAAGATGTGTCGCCGTAAATGCGCTAGCCCGCCCGCACGACGCTTCACGGCCTATACTCACAAGGCCATGCTTAGGCCTATGTCATGTTGACCACATGTTATGGTGACCACATGGCATGTTGATCACATGTCCTGTTGACCACATGTCATGTTGAAGATGCAAAAATGCAACAAGCTCACAATGTATAGTTGTTCAATGGGATGTAATAGGCCTACGCCAATGGTAACGTGACAATACAGCCTACTAGGCGATACGAGCCCATGATGTTGTGTGAGGGTTTGCCTCCCGAAAAAGGTAGAAATGTTTGTCTTATTTATAAATGTTGACTGCTTAAGTAGGCTTTTAAAAGTGGCTGTGGATCCTCTGCAGCGCGGAGACTTTGGACCGACTCAGTGAAGGCCTCGCCATGACCTCCTGGCCTGTCCGTTTGATGAGGCTTTTCTCTCCGTCATAGTTGTTTTTTTTAATCACATTTATTAATAATATATTTGTTTTAAAGATGTGCCCTTAATTTAAACTACTTCTTAAATGTGTTGACTTGTGCAGCAAATACAAACTAATATAGGCCTAATCTAAATTATGATGTATTAACAAATGAATTGGTAGGCCTGTAATAGGCTGAAAGCTTTTTTTGTTTTTGTTTTTAACAAATTAAGTTTGGCTTCGGAAATAGGCCTACAGAAGTGGCCTACACTGATAACAAGCCAGCCTCTACGCAGACATATTACACAGATAAAGGCAAATGATTGTATGCTATGCAAACATACCACGTCCGTCTGATAAAATAGGTTAAAGATCATGGAAGATTAAATTAAATTAAACAAACACATACTTTTCGATGTAGAATGTGTAGTCAAACGAAATTGAAATTAACATATATCCAGATAAAGGCAACACTGAACTTAAAGGACCTACCGACGCAATGACTTTAGGGAAGAGAAGCAACTATTTTAATAATCATAATAAGTCTACGTCTAACTCCGGCTATTGCTGTAGTCTGAGTAAATACAAAAACAAAATAAATTAACTCAAGAATGATATAGCGTATAGTCTGTCTAAAAGGTTAGTTTTTTGTGTAGGCCTATTTAACCGTCCGTAGGCGTCGTGTGTTTTGAAAAAGTCTATTGACGTAGGCCTAACAGAGGTCGTGGCCCCATAGCCGCTATGTATTATTAGTATGAAGTATGAATAGTCTTCACACGCCTAGTCTTTTATCGGCTATTGTTTTTTGGAAATATAAGGCCGTAACCTAATCCAGTTAAATCATATGCTTACACGAAAAAAAAATAGGTCTATTCGAAAGATACTTGCACTTAAATGGCAGAATAAGCCAAACATAAAATAGTAATATAAATAAAAACCTATGTGTGTTAATAATAATTTGTTTCAAAGCATATTATTTTCATATAAAAAATATTTATTCTCCGTTTCGTGATTTTGAGCCAATATGGGGGGGGATCTGTAGGCCTATCTTTATTATTATTATTTGTGTGTGTATATTCCATATTGCAACTTAAGCCCTCCCTTTCTATTTCTATATTTTCTAGTCTAGTAGGCCCCTAACACGGTCCATGGTCCGCTGCCGCATCCCAAGGTGAGGCTGAGCGCGTCCTCCTCGCTGAAGACGAGGATGGGCATGAGGAGGGGTGACGTCACCGCCGGCAGAGCAGGAGGTGCCGTGAAGAAAAAGCAAGGCAGCGCTGCGCGGAGGCGAACACAGCGTCCATTATCCGGTGGACACAGCATACCGTCCGCAGCCGACGCCAAAAACGTGGATTTATTGAACCGACAACTGCATGGGGGAAAAAAATCCAGAGATTTTACTCATTCTTACATGCTGGGGAACCTATACTTGTGAGTATGCATCCATGCCACATGCTACAAGGCTATACCTGGTCCTCTTTGAACATGTTCCGCACATTTTAACTGCATTGGGACTGACGCGTCTTTGGACGTCTCGTTTCTATCCGCTGTCATAATGACCGCATGTTGCGGGTCTGTGTTGATCCACGCAGCACGTGGCGCTTATGTATTATCTGCGTGTATTTCAATATCACGCCGGTAGCGTCAATAGCCCCGTACTGCGCTGCGTCTCCTAACGCAGCCAAGCCACATCATATCGTCCCATACACCTGTATTTAACCAAACCATGGCGTATGGTTGCATATGTCTGGTACATCACATACAGCCTATAGTTGCATGGACACCAATGCATGCTTGAATTTGTTCTGCAAAGTGAAACTCTCGTGGTGTGTCTCCGCGATGGCTACAGGGAGCACAATACCGGACATCTTCTACTGGCGTGCCAGTAAGAGACCATAAGGACTAGTGGCGTTATGTCACAGTTTAGTGTTACACAAAGCGAGCCATATAGGATCCCTGCGACGCGGGGACATCATGTCATTTGTTGGCCACTTTTATTCTTATGGAGGCTCGCAAGCTGAGGGTTAACTTCAATGATCAGATCCGTGAAAATGAGGAAACGAGTGTGAACTGTGTGAAGGTATCAATGGACGCTATTGATTGTCTTGAGGTTCATGTGGACGCTCTTCTGATCAGGAATACACTGACCTCAAAAGGCCACACAAACTATAGTGTATATGTATGGCAGTTACAATGCTACTAATGTTTTCTAATTGAGATTATTTGTTATTTGTAGGCAACTGGAATGGAACTGAATCTGACGAAGAATGCAATCTCTTGTGGAGACCCAGGTATGCATTTGTATTATTATTTATTGTATCGGCCTATTACACTGCCCCAACATTTAGGCTATATTGCAGACGTATTGGTTAAAATAATATAATTTGTAAATGAGCCACATGATTAAAGGAGACTCATTTTCGTAGCCATTAAACATGAATGAATGTGTTCTTTATTTCAATAAATGAACAGTAGGCTATAAGATTGCGATCAACAATTGTAGGTCCTACTTGTTTCCCATTAGATATTTTCAACATTTTGAATGACTATGGTTTTAGGCAATGGCTGACTTTAATGTGTGCAGCATAAACATGTAAGCCTATTGTGCTCACTCATGTGCATACAATTGTGCATGCAATTAGGCATATTATTGCAATTACTGGAGATGGCTATTCACGTAAAAAGCAATTAAAAATAAAAGTATCCCACTTTAAATCTGTAGACCTATAGTGAGTGAACCCACATTGGCCAGCACGGTCAACAATAAATAGGCCTACAATACACCAAAAAAATGTGTATGTGAACACCACTTATCTAAGCCGACTTCGTTTTGGCCGTAAAAATGTAGGCTATGTTTTTGTTTTGTTTTTAAATAAAAAGTAGTATTTTCTTTTCTAAGACTTTTCTTTTCTAGGAGTTTGCTAGTGAAGTGCCGTTTAACATTGAGACATAGCCTAAATTAAAGCCCTAAAAGGTCGATTGGTTGTTTTTTTAATCGTGAGATATGAAACGGATCATAGTACTCTTATGTACGTTTGTTTTAGGGAATCATTTTAAGTAAACATGTAGGCCTGCTGTTTTTATTTTTTATATCAGTGAATCATGAAAAATAGGTAGCCTATAGGAAAAATTGTCTCTTCATTATCTGTATTTCCAGCCACTTTTAATGCAATTCTGAACCCTTGTGCTTTTTTATTGTTTAAGGGGACATTTGTTTCCTTGTTGTTGGTTGGTTTTTAAACCGAGTATTGTAGGCCTCGGACCAAGTATCTACCAGAGAGGAGCCAAGGAACAACAATCACCAAGGCAATAATGCCATTATCCCTGTCCTTCTCCAGTTACCCATCGTATCCACTTACATCTATGCCCACGTCTTTCCTTTCTTTGGAGGCCTGCAGACGAGCTTTAATTTTCTATATGTTGTGTGGCTTTCTATAGGCTTTGAGGTTCAATGCGCTTCCATGGGTGTCACACTGGGAAAAAAACAAGACAGGGCTATATATCTGTTCTGTGTATGTTTCGTTTATATTTAAAGAGGGCCGATGAGTTTATTTTCACTCCTACAAGAATAAGTGTTTGTGTTGCCATTGGCCTTTCACCTATCCGGCCGGATGAAAAGGCTTTCTGGCTCATCCGTCACACGCGAACCAAGTGGCCCCCACGAATTGCAATATGACATAAGGCCTGAGGTTGAGTGCAATACTTGGAGGATTTATTGGCCATTGAGGATACCTCGTTGTCCAGCTTGATTACTACAATACACACAGAGTCGCGTAAGTGTAACTACAACACAAACCCCACTCTTGAAACAAAACGTCTCGTTGGCACCGTAGTGTTTACACGCGCTTGAATGATTCACCAAGTCTACTCCCAAACAACGACGACCTTTTTTTTCTACCCTACTACTATTTCCCTGCGCGATCAACATAGACATCGCCTAGGTAGACCACCTGTTGACATCATGCAGTGACCGCAGCCTAACGTGATGACCGTGTCCTTGAGGTCACTCATTACCAAAAGGTCACGACAGACCGAGGCTGGTGGTGGTGTGTATAAGTCGTTAGGGTTACTCAACTGATTTTTTTTTTTTTTGCGCTATATAGCGGTGAAATGAGGTGATAAACTCGTCTAGTGCGCCAAAATCCGATACAGCTCTATCTGTGTTTTGTGGTTGCGCGTCGGTGTGAACTAAACCCGAGGCTAGTAGACCTTAATGATGCCTTCATTAGGCCGGTGTCGTTAGATCTCATAATTGGAGCAAGTCATCCCTTGAACCTTTCCCGCAATATAGGCGATACCTGGCGTCTGGTTTGGTATCGCGATCCGATGCAATGCGCTCGATTCCCTCTAGAATAGGCTATACATGTTCAGAGATGGCACATAACAATGTCCTCCCGTCGCTTTGAGAGAGGATTGCAGGCCTTTATATATGAGGCAAGGGGGCAAGCAAATAATTGCTTAGAGGCTGCTGCAGAGAATGCCTTTGGAAAGGGCCTTCGGGGAGCTTTCCGGTCGGACGGGGTCTCCCGTCAAAAGTCACCATCGTACAATGACTGCTTAGCACTGGCGCCTGTGACCGGCTTAAGGTAGACGGCACAAAGGGCCTGGGCTGAGGCGCCTTACCTGGCGCATGTGTAGAGCAGGTCTACACATGCTTTAGGCTTAAACTGCGCATCCGATCTAAATAAAACCCCAAATAAGTGTGTGTATTATAGCATGTGAATGAAAGATCATTGTAATTGATTGCAAGTCAACACCGAAAACAAAATAGCATGCAACCAAATGTGTGATAGTAAGCCTGATAGCCCAAATAACAACACAGCTTTTTCTTTACCAGCAGGAGACGCTGGATTTCAGCCTTTAGTAGGCCTAGCATTTGGAAATAGGCCCTATTTGAGTTGTTTTGAGCCACTCAATTCTGAGATTTTAGGATTTTTACGAATTGAAGAAAACATCAAGAGAACTATAGCTTATTAAATATAGCTTATCTTCAAATGTTTTTAGCAAAACCCTACAATGACTCTGGTACTGACCGCACACTGAGCGCATTCTCCGATCTAAAGAAGTGTAACTATTTAAAAGACCAGTCCAGGTAATTCAAATCAACTATAATGTATAACATCAACACATGTCATAATATAAGCCATCCGTCACGTGGCCTATTATTCACAGAAGACTATTCTGATTGGCTTAACCTTGCAATTATGAGCGCTTGAAACCTGTCCTATTGACATCCTTACTGTACCGACAGCGATATGTTGTTGTTTCACTTTTAATGTAGGCTACATATTGTAGCCTAAGTCGCTTTGGACAAAAGCGTCTGCTTAAATGCCCTAAATGTAGGCCTAAATGTTCTTTAAAACCACATTTTAACAACGCGTGGATGAGGGAGTTCAGTTCCAACTAGTTTGATATATACGAGTAGGAACAAAAAAATAAAACCTGTAAAAAATATGTTTCATTAAAAACACTAAGAGACGAAGAGTTTAAAGTTTTCCGTATTTTTCCATAGAAATGTCTTGCATTATTAATCTAGTAGTCTAATAATAACACACATAATAATGAAAATATATAGGCTGTATATGATGATAGTAATATATCTATATTTTATAGAATAGCCTAATATAGGCTATATATATGTGTGTGTGTATATATATATATATATATATATATATATATATATATATATATATATATATATATATATATATATATATATATACGGTTCTTTAATTAGGCGCTTAGGCCTCCGTCGGAGTCAGAAAACCATAGAGTGAATTTACAATGCCTCTCATTCATACTCGTGGCTATAATAGCGCTAATATCATGCGCAGTGATGGAAAAAAAAAAAAAGAAACTGCGCCTGAATGGCAAATGTTTATTCAGCTCGGCGGACCTATCCGAGATACACACATTGTGTACCGGTGTTTATACAAGCGCACCCAGCTGGCCCGCTCCGTGGCGCCGCACGGAACCGATGTTGAAACATACCTGCACGGAGGAGAAGTGACCCCATGCTTTCCACCGGGGACGCACGGAGTCAAAACGTTTGCCTCGCACGCTCCCCCGTGAGATACCAGCCACCCCCCCCCCCCCCCCCCCCCCCCCCCCACACACACACACACACACACACACACACACACACACACACACACACACACACACACACACACACACACACACACACACACATTGCGCTCTTTTTCCTCCCCAACTACCGAAGACACCCTTTGTGGGTGGGACTTGCTCTCATGTCAGGGAGGTTAACCGAAAAAGGGATGGGCGTGTCTCCTCTCTAGGATAGAGAGAGAGAGAGAGCTGCGTTTCGGTCACAGTGGGCATATTTTCTCAAAGCGGACACTAAAAACGAGCATACGGGCCTCCTTTTCTTCGGGCAAGAGGGGGGGGGGGTGTTATTCTCCAGGACAAGGACATTTTACAAATCTCGTCGAAAAACGGCCCCCGCGCATCATTTATTTTATTTTTTTCTTCTTCTTCTTCTTCCCATGCATCGGCTTACTTACACCGGGCGGCCGTGTGACTCGCGATAGCCTAGCCGTCGCGAAATTCACGCCGTTTTCCCCCTTTTTTTATATGCGCGCCGCTTTCCTCAAGGTGGGATGAATTTGGACAGAGTCGCAGAGGCCGCGAGACCGCCGCTGGCGCGCGACACGCAGCCGCCGCCTCCGTTTCACTTGCCGCCGAGGGGCGCGAGCGGCGCGCGCTCGGCGCTAGAGCCGTCCAGCAGCGAGTCCTCAGACACCGAGCTGGCAGCAGGTACTACACGGTCCGCAGCGCTCCCTTCACCCTCTAATGCATCACTGTTGATTCACGTGTTGGTGTGTGTGTGTGTGTGTGTGTGTGTGTGTGTGTCACTTTCTGTGTCAGATTACGTGTGTGTGTGTGTGGGGGGGGGGGGGGTTCCCCCGCTTTTCTATTTTTTATATATTTTAATTTTTTTTACCGGTTACAGAGGATTGGAGATCAATAGGTATTATGATCGATAGGCCTTATACGCGAGTATATTAATATTAATGAAGGCCGTAAAGCCGTTCGCTGAAGCTGCGCCGCGGCTTGCAAAATCCCCGAGGCCGCGACCCTCTTAATAACCCACTTATGCAAATGTTGGGTTTGTTTGTTGGTGAAATAACTTGGCAGAGCAGCTCGCCCGGGTCTGTCATCAAAGTGGACGAAAGGAGAATAACCCTGCTGTTGTCTTTCAGCTAAATGATGTAGTGATATAGGCCTATGTCTATGGTAGATCTATATGTATGTATATGTGTATATTTTTGTTGAAGGACAACATTTCAATAGCTCCTGCCGTTCCAGGCAAAAATTAAGGGACGTTTTTATTTTGCATGAATATTGACGAATTTCACGACAGGTCATGCAGTGGTTTTCATGCATCTAATCTAATACATGTATGTAGGCTATTATAGCCTAGATGCTTAGATCTAGGCTATTATAGCCTAGATGTAGGCCTATAGCCTTTTGATGCTGCTCTCTGCGGTTGGGCTGCTTGTAAATCCTAATATACAGGCTATATATTTAGATTTTGGGCAAACGCTTAACAAAATAGTCGCTTTTTTAAATAATATGAGCGATGATATTGAGGATGTCTGAAAAATGTTTGAGATTCAATTTGGGCCTAATTAGAGAAAATGAAGAGTAGCTGCCTAGTCAGCAGTCATGGAATAGCCTGTATTTAATCAGAGTGAAAAAACTATTTTCAGAGAGGAGAATACGCTGAATGAGAAACGACGACTGTCTTGCGGGGGATCGTGAGGTCTCATTTTTGGTTTGATTATTTTCCCCTAAAGGCCACCTGACCCTTAGCCTGCGTTTTCAAGGGCTTTGGTAGGCTTTAAACATGTAAACAGCCTTTCTTTCTTATTCGTGTTGTCACATGCGTTTTCCTTTTTGTATGACTCGATAGAGAAAGAGAGGATCGTTGAACACAGAAGCGATGACGGGAACACGGACGACCCCAAGAAGAAGAAGCAGCGGCGGCAGAGGACTCACTTCACCAGCCAGCAGCTGCAGGAGCTGGAGGCCACCTTCCAGAGGAACCGCTACCCGGACATGAGCACCAGGGAGGAGATAGCAGTGTGGACCAACCTCACCGAGGCCCGAGTCCGGGTAAGGCTGGAGAAATATATAAATTAAAAAAAAAAAAATAAATAAATTAAAAAAAAAAATATATATATATATATATATATATATATATATATATATATATATATATACACACACACACACACAACATAAATAAATAGATCGAAAGTAAATCAATAAAACTATTTTTTTAGTATTCACATTTAAAACTGAGATTTAATTGGGGAATCCATTTGTGAAATTGGGGCTATACTTCATTACCACAATGGTAAAACTATATAGACATGATTGAACATTTTTATTGTTTTAATTACTTTGTTATAGTCAATCGTCGTGAATTTACTGTGATCTCGGAGCTTAGTGAAACCCAAAAGGTGATAAAACGATAAAAGTCAAGTTATATGGTGTCTGGGGTCGTGTTGTGACATTTCGTAGGCCTATCTGGTAATGAAAGATGGTCTCCCTTCAACAATTAATTTAGCTGAGTGTGCTAGTTTAAATAAACATGCCATAAAAAAAACTGTTTGCCTACTTAAACGTAGGCCTAAACATTGAAGGAGACTTCGAGGTTTCTTGTCACTGAATTACGGTGTATTACAGGTATATTTTCTATAGCCTATACAACGGACAATAGGCCGTTGGTTACGTTTTTTTTTATAGAGACCATAGTCTACAATACAACATGCGTTTCACAGAAGAACACATTATTAATTTATAAATTAAGGAGAACATTGTTTTAAATAAATATCTTCAGAATAATTATTTACTGCACAGGCCAACAACCCCCTTATTATTACCCCCCATGTGATTATGCTGCAATAATGTTTGAAATTAGCTAAGCTATGATGTTACATATTAATTAGGCCTATAGCATATTTATTTTTTATGTAACACGTTTTATTAAAAAGTAGAAAATTATATCTAAATACACGTTTTCTGCATAATGTGTTCCCTGCCATCTAACCGTTCTAGACCAGGACTGTTTTTCAGCAATTCCACAAAGACGCTTTGGATGAAAGTGTCCCCCAAAAGCAAATTTTTCATAATTAAAATAGATGATGATGTTTATTGTCAGGCAATCAAGATAAAAAGAACGCACAATAGTGGCTGGAATTAAAAAACAAAAAATAGATACATTTTAAGGTAATTTATGCCTACCGTCTTTTTTTTTTCTTTTGTAGGAATTAGGGTTAGGCCTATTTCCATTTGCAACATTCAATCTAAAATCCTAATTTAACTCTGACGAAATAAAGACTAATATAAGCGACAATTTTTTTTTTCCTATTTTATCCCCAGGTGTGGTTTAAAAATCGAAGAGCGAAATGGCGCAAGCGGGAGCGCAACCAGCAGATGGACCTGTGCAAGAACAGCTACCTGCCGCAGTTCAGCGGCCTCATGCAGCCCTACGACGACATGTACCCTGCCTACACCTACAACAACTGGACCAACAAGGGCCTCACCCCGGCTCCCCTGTCCACCAAGAACTTCACCTTTTTCAACTCCATGAGCCCCCTCACCACGCAGTCCATGTTCTCAGCCCCCAACTCCATCTCCTCCATGACCATGGCGTCCGGCATGGGCCACTCGGGGGTCCCCGGCATGCCGACCGCGGGCCTGAACAACATCAGCAATCTCAACGGCATCGGCACGTCCACCATCAACACGGCCATGTCCTCGTCCGCGTGTCCGTACGGGCCCCCGGGGTCCCCGTACAGCGTATACAGAGACACGTGCAACTCGAGCCTGGCGACCCTGAGACTGAAATCCAAGCAGCATCCCACCTTCGGATACAGCGGGCTGCAGAGTCCCGGCTCTAGTCTCAACGCCTGTCAGTACAACAGCTGACGGGCCGACGGGCCCCGAGACCACAACACGATGTAAGCCTACTTTTGGATTTGGAAAAAAAAGTCAGCTAAACTGGATTAGTTGCAATCAGTAATTTTTTCAAAAAATGGATTATGCGGGTTGTATGTGTTTACCAGTAACTTGCACAGCAATTTAAATGCCCACGTTTTTTTTTTAAAGTGATGAAGACGTGTTACATTGTACATATATGGCGTATATAAAAACAGACAAAGGGATGTCTGTGCTGTTATTTGATTGCGCGCTTTTGGAGACACGCCAACGTGAACATGTTTTGGCGCATCACGCGGGTTAGGAAGAAAAAACAAAGTTTAAAGCAAACACAACACGAATCTGGACCCGGTCAAAGAAGAAAGCTATATATTGTACATAGTGAAATGGACTTATTATACTGCTTCTATGTGTTTTTAGGCCTACATATCTTCTATGCAGGGGTGCCACGGGCCCGTTTTAATCCTTTTGCGTCCCGTTCAGTGACTTTAATGTAGTTGTTGTTGTTGTTGTTTTTTTCCCTGAAGAAATTTCGTTTTACTTGTTTATTGAAATAGAAAAACCACGCATGTTTAAATTGAGTGCAACGTGTTTTTGTACAAATTGTTAATAATGTAAAACCTGCAGAAGTAAGTTCTTTAGTCTATACTATTTAGCCTACAAAGGTGATACAAAGTCTCCGCGTGTTTATGGTAATGTTTGTTTGAATAAACTACAAAAATATGGGTTTATTTTGAAGTATAATTTCTCACTAATTTCTAATCAGGCCCCTTTTCTTATTTATTATTGACGCCTAATATGCATATAGGCCTACGCTGTTTATAAAGACACATGAAGACGACCTATATCTAAACGCGTATGAATAGCTGTTCAGATTATCTTCAAATGATCGGCATTGAATTGTGCCAATATATAATCAATGTCACGGATCTAGGCCTATATATTGTGTGTTATTTGAATGTGTGCCTGTCGAGTCCACCCGTCCTGGGTTTGAACCCATCCTGGACTCCGCCACCACAACCACCTCCATTTAAACGGTGAATATCAACTAGGCCACCATTTCACCTGGTCAAGCCATAACATATATATGCAGATATATGGAGATATATGGAGTCACCACTTTCAGTATAGGCCTAACCATGTCGTAGTCCCATTGAGGTGAGCCTGGCCGGCGTTTGCTCTAATTAGTCAAAGATCAAGGGCCTATTCCTAGTAGCTATTTCATTATTATAAATTATTAGCCTATTATACATTATTATTATTTTTAAATAATAATAATAATTATGATAATTATTATTATTATTAGTATTATTATTAGTATTAGGCAAATGAATGGGCTTCTATGGCTAGGCCTATATAAGGGCTAATTGCAGCACCTTTTATTGACTTCAAATTGAGAAGAAATGTAGACCTATGTTGTAATTGTTATACGCATAGCCTATACGCCATACATTTTACCTTACATAAAGGTTACACAATACGGCAAAGAAAATTCAAGCCTTTTTTTAAAATAATAATATTAATAATAATAGACCTTTATGTTGTGAATGCAATCTCAGCCCCATATCTACTTTCAAATGAGGGTGTTAGCCTTGCGCTGCTAATCAGTTATGAAGCACATCCAGAGGCAAAAAGCCGCGATTGGACACGCAGCTTATAAAGCGACTGTTAACGTTAGGCTCCTGTTTGAACACGTCTCCTGCACGGGGTGGCCATGCAAAGCAACGACTGTTGGTACAACGCCACATTAAGTGGACAAAAAAACACACCGTGCCATAGGATAACAGGTAAAGTCTGCGCACATCCAGGGGGTGCTGGTGTGAATATAGAGGACTGCATGGGGGCTGAAGCAGTCCCACGATGGGACCTTTAGTGCATTATAGGCTGTGAGACAGAGACCACGTCAAGGATGTGTTAGTCATAACAAGAGCCTTTTGGGGAGGACGTTTTACCTACCAGGGTGTGTTGAAATGGTATAGTCCAAACTATCTCACGCACACGCACATACACGCACACGCGCACACACACACACACACACACACACACACACACACACACACACACACACACACACACACACACACACACATTTGGCACCTTCACACAAAAACTCATGTTATTCATTAAAACATTATTAATGAATAAACACAATCTCAATACAAGCTCGAAAAGTTAAGAACCCTGACAGAAGAAGAGTAAGACATATCTCGGAAAATAAGCCGATCTGCCAAACTCTCCCATCTTGAGGTAAACCAGACTGAGCTTTCAGCTGTGCTGCTGGTGTCTTTAGGGAGATCAATCAACAACCATTTATACCTCCGTAATGCAAGAAGCAATCGGCGTAATAGAGAAATGATCCAGACCTTCCCAGAGTGTGTAGAAGTGACAGCACATAACCTCATTGACATTTATATATAGGCCCATTTTAATTATTCTAATTTGTTTATTTATCTTGGAAAGGTTGTGTTTATAGGATCTGTTTCATTATATCTTGATTCATTCGGACAATTGGAAAAATATAGGCCTAATTTAACGTACAAAATGTAGCCCTGCCTATGAAACATTAATAAAGGGTAAATGAAAAAGGGTTATTTTTAGGTAGGCCTATTCTTATGTTGATGAATATCTTTCAATGAACAAAACCAGCTATGGCAAAGCAGCATTGGCAATGCAGCTGCATATTGTAGGCCTATAGCCTACATTAATTTAACATTTAGAAAACATAATATAAAATAATAATACAAATAATAATACAAATAATACTGCTACTAATACTACTACTACTACTAATAATAATAATAATAATAATAATAACAATAATAATTGATTCATGAATAAACTATATAGTCCTACAATGTTATTCTTAATTTGACTATTTTGTATGGATATTCTGCACTTCAGTGTGTGTGTGTGTGTGTGTGCAGGTGTGTGTGTGTGTGTGTGTGTGTGTGTGTGCGTGTGTGCGTGTGTGTGTGTGTGTGTGTGTGTGTGTGTGTGTGTGTGTGTGTGTGTGTGTGTGTAAGAAGACCCTATTAATAGCTTTAAAAACAAACTAGAAATATTAGCAATATAAGTTTATAGGCCTATTATCACTATTATCACTAACAGTTATTGGCTAACCGTATCAATCCAATATAAGCTGGTTTTAATGTGATACCCAAGATGGCAGAAAGTCTCTCCAAGTATCTCCAATAATCCTGTCTTCTCTATTCCTCTACAGCAGCTTCTAATACAATAGTATACAAGGTCTCATGTCCTAAAAGGTTTGCCCTTTAGTCCAACGCTAATATTGAGTCAATTTGTGCCAACTGAACACATAGGCTATAGAAGCAGTGTCTCTGGCCTTGGACAGCTACTGGCAGGAACATCTCAAGGATAAGCAAATGCTTTTAATCATAGAGTATAATGGATTACCAAAAAGATTTCGTGTGAAGATAACTGCAAATGTTATGGTGTTACGGTGGATGGTTATGGTGGATCGTGAGGAGCCAAATGAGCACCTCTCGGACCGCTCCATGCATGCTGATGCAAGCCCGAATATAACAGTATAAATTACTGTAATGATGTATACACGGCCTGAGAAAACGGTCATTTTAGGATTAGCGGCCATGTTGAGTCTAGCATCAGTGCACTACGACTTCCATTGTACCAGAGGATAGTACGCGCAAGAAGTAGACCTACAGGCAATGCTGAACTGCTTACATACTTCTTCTAGCCTACTATAACATGCCACCTTGAAGGGTACTTCTTTCATTTAGGCTATGTATGTCACATAGGCCTATATATATATATATATATATATATATATATATATATATATATATATATATATATATATATATATATATATATATATACTGTATATATATATATACTGTATATATATATATATATGTAGCATGTACCCAACATATTCTATAATAGGATTTATGGAGATTTTGCAGTTTCGTCTGAATATTGAATCTCTAACCAAACTAACCGATTTGATGATGCAGTCAAATGATCAGTTAGGGATCTTAACAAATCTCCACCCACTTAATTTTATCCCTCCCTTTTTACTCCTCCCTCTCCCAATCCCTCTCTGTCCAAGATGCTATTTATAGCACATGTTTATTATCTGTTTTTCTTTTTTTGCCCTGACCGCGCAATATTTAACTCCTTAGCAGCCTCTTAGGATGAAGGGTCCTTATCAAATGCACAGATAACACGAGATAGTATTTGCTTTAAAAGTAGAGTACGCCGATATGCAGAGTATCTGTGAACACGTCCTCCCCCTGAACACATAATAACTCTAACCTATGGAGGATTCTGCACTTTTCCATCAGCGGGCTGCTATTGACCCTGTTTGTATTTGGGCAAAGGAGGGAGGGAACCCACAGTGTGTGCACACGGGGAGAGGTCCACACGGAGGGGATTTGAACCCAGGAGTTTTTTGCTGTGAGGCATCAGTGTTAAGACATGGTAGCTCTGGACCCTGAATAGAACCACATATGCACAGCAAATCCTGGTGGGAAGAAAGCCTGTGGAAAAAAAACAAAGCCTATAGTTACTGGTACTTATTTTCGACTGTAAAATATATATGCATGAGACAGACGGAGGACGGTGTCCTCCGTGTGGACACTCCTCATTAGAGGTGTGTAGGCGTCTGTAGTCTGTGTGATTATTTTGTACTTAATCAGCAAAATCACTTTTACACTCTTTAATCATAATGCCATTCAGAAGAGTGAGTATGCATTAATTATTTTACTTCTAGATCCAACATCCATCAGTACATACTGTATGGACACACACACACATGCATACACACTCATGCACACAACACACACACACACACACACACCATCTTAACGCGCTGACATTCTTTGACCTTCTTATCTTGTATTTACTATCATCAGCTGGTATCAAGTGGTTCTCCCCTGCACGCGAGGGGAGTGAGACTACTGTTAGCACGCTACAGGAGAAATATAGCCGGCTATCACGCACACTCAGCAGTCACCGAGGAGGAAAAAAAACAAAAAACAGAGAAAGACTGCAACTCCCCCTACATGCCTTTCTCTTGTCTCTGAAATGAACCCCTGTCCCTGTACTGTGTGTGTGTGTCTCTCTCTCTCCTTCCCCTTCTGTGACTCTAGGAAGCGGCAGGAGAGTTATTATTTTTCCATTTCTAGGTATACATATATATTTAGATATATATGTGTATCTATATATATATATATATATATATATATATATATATATATATATATATATATATATATATATATATATATATATGAAGGGGAAAGCCATTGTGAAGTCCCCCAGCTGCCCTCTGTCTCGCCTGTCTCTCCCCTCATCCATTCTCCACTCTCTTCCTCTCCACCATTTGCTCCTGGTTTATCTTTGAGATGCCCCCCCCACAGCACTCACGTTTCTGTCCTCTTTTCCTGTTACTTTTCTCCTGCCCCCCTCCCCTTTTTCTTTCCTCTTCTCTCTCTCTCTCTCTCTCTCTCTCTCTCTCTCTCTCTCTCTCTCTCTCTCTCTCTCTCTCTCTCTCTCTCTCTCTCTCTCTCTCTCTCTCTCTCTCTCTCTCTCTCTCTCTCTCTCTCTCTCTCTCTCTCTCTCACACTCTTCCCCCCCCCCCTTCTCCACTGTTCTTCCCTGACTTTTCGTGGGCTTGCCAAGACTGGAATGCCGGCAATGCAGAGTTTGCAGGTAGAGTTGGAAACAGATTAGGGAGCCAGAGTCCACAGAGTGCAGTAGCTTAACGGGAGGGCAGGGCACATTGTGTCTGCAACCTCTGGTCATCAGCTGAGGCCAATTACCCAGAGAAAGGGTACACATCTGGCCGGGCTAGCTTGCTCTCGTATAGGAAACATATATATGAAGAGGTCATGGCAGGCACAGGAAGGTGGAGAAAGAGGGACAGGTGGTTGTTCTCTAGTAACCATATACTTGAAGGCCTGTCTGATCAAAACATAATGATCAAAACAGCATAACACGAGCACCAGTTTGTTGGAATTTTTCAAGGCAACGACATAGGGAGAGATGATCTGGGCGAAGGTGTAGGGACATAACAGACATTAAGGAGACCAGGTAGACAGGACATAAGTGAAGCATGTGACAGACAGGCTAACATCAAGACAGACACTCACAAGGAGAACGATAGAGACTTGCATTATCTAGTTCTAAATCCCAGCCTTGGGTTAAATCTTTTGAGAAGAAAGACACAGGGCTTGTCTGAGTACTATCTAATAGAGAACAGATCCAACAACTGTCTCATTTAGTTCACGACGTTCCCAGAAAGATGGATAGATAAGGGGGTCAAAGGTTCACGGATCCTCCATGTTCGGTGACATATATCAACATTAGGTCATATGCTTCGTATTGACTAATGTGTTTGTGTTTCACATGCTCTGTGAAAGTGAAGGCTGCTACTCATCTTCACATTTTTCATTGATCTTCCCGTTCTGTGGTATTTCAGGACAGCAATACTGCCACCGACCAGTAGTGTTTAGATAAAAATCAACTCCAGAAACAACTCATTATTATACCAGATATCCAGAGGCAGGATCACACACTATGAAGAACAAATAGGTTTTGTTATCCCCTTTAAGCATTTGCATTAATTTGTAAGCGTCCAATATGTTAACAGTCTCACTGATTTTCCCATCATGCACCAGTTTCATAAAAACCGCTAGAGCCACATCTGTCTCCCCCCTGGACCAAATCGTAAATCTGATCAACCCCCTCCCTCTCTCTGACCCCGTCTCGGTTGGGTTTGATCCAGAGTTGTCAGAAGGAAGACAAGGGGTCTGGTGAATCACTTTGGAGGCAGGAGTTAACTCCTGAACCAGCCAACATCAGGGTCTTTATGCGCATTGCAGCATTGTCGTCGCCATTAATACTTTGTTCTAATTACACATTTTAAATAAAACATTTAAAAATACTGAACATAATGCATGCATTACAAACAGGAATGATGTCACAGGTACAAATAGAAGGAACTTTCTTGTCTGGACAAAGATCCCAGAATGCTTTGCTTTCCCAACCACACCCACTTATTGCCAAGAAACCCTGACCAGGACACTAAACCCACTCATCTTCCTCACCTCATATTTGAACATATCCACACTCATATCTCCACCATGTACCATTTATAACCCAATGTATATTATGTTCACATGTATAGTTCACACTACAAATTATGAAATTATGAAAATTATGAAAATGCTTATAATTTAAGTCCATTTAATTATATAAGTTAATTTGTAACTGGTTATATAAAAATTCCACAATATCTCCAAGTGAAGCCATTGACATTATTTGACCCAAAAATGTCCTTATTGTTTAATCACAATTAGCTGGAACCCATTGTGTTTGGTGAGACAATGGAATTCGAATTGTGGAAAGTGTTTTTTTCCTCATATTGATTCTTAATTCCATAAACAGTATTCAACATATGCAATCAAAATATTTAAAATGTATTTTATTGAACAAATCATATAGCAGAATCTTACAAAAAGACACAAAAATCATTTGAGGACAAAACAATAACTTTAAACCTGCAGTATGGATGTTTTTCACTGCCCACTTTTGTTCAAAACAATGTGAACAACTAAGTGTCTTACCAGGGATGTTTTCTCTCTAAATCAATTTGTTTTGTGGAGAAAAAGGCGATGTCTGCAGTGATAAAGCCACAAAAACATTTTTTTTACTAATATAATAATCATAATATAAATAATGACATTGTTAGCAATTGTTACAGGTTTTGTCAATAAACTTGGCCATTTTAATATCCCGTTTAGAAAGCCCTCCGCAGTCATGTGTCGTCAACGTAATCTGGACCTGCGGAAAAATATGGAAACCAGAACATTGTTTATGAGCAAATCATCAGAGGAAATTGTAATTTTTTTGTAGCTGTACATAAAAGCTGCCGCTTATCCCAAATTCTGCAATTTGAATTGTGCATCTTTTTTTTTAACAAACCATTGAACTTGAATCATTCATTCACTTTCCTTTTAAGCCTTTGTATCGTGTACTCATCGCAATACTTTAGTTGTTTCATAATATTTCTGGAAGTAATATCTCTCTCGTAGCGTCACACTGTCCCACAAGTGAAAACCCACTCTCCAGTCTCGTTCTAAAGTTTCCTCAATTTCCATGGTCTGTTTATTGTTGCCGTCTACCGTCGTCTGTTAAATGTGACCTTTTGAAGCCCTATAGGCTGTAACTGATTAGGAGATATAATGATAAACTTCCCCGGGCGGCACAAACAGTACTATCTTTATAAATATATACATAACGTATATATAAGCTGTAAATAATATGCATTCCATATAAGGCAAATATAGCAGAGTTAGAATATAATGTAGCAAATAAGACGAGAACATGTACGAAAAAGAGACACTGGCAAGAGAGACTTCTGTGAGGTGTCTGTCTGTGAGAGAGCGAGAGCGAAGCACCCTCCTCCTCCAGCCTGGTAATGAAGGCAGGATTATGCAGAACATTCTTCAAGGAGCAGAAGCAGAAGCACTACCGCACCGCAGCACAGAGCCTACAGCCCTGTAGATGTCGGCTGGATTTTCCGACAGTGGCGTTGTCATATAAACCAATGTTTCATTGCTGAAGTGGGGGAAATTGTGTTTGAGTCAATGTGTGTGTGTGTGTGTGTGTGTGTGTGTGTGTGTGTGTGTGTGTGTGTGTGTGTGTGTGTGTGTGTGTGTGTGTGTGTGTGTGTGTGTGTGTATGCACATGCATGTTTGTGTAATTATAATGTGTACATATATTGTGTACATATAATAATTTAGTTTCTATAATTATATAATACAAATAAATGAATACATATAATATATAATTTAGGCCTACATTTCATGTTCCATTTATAAATATACATACATATACATTATGTAGAACTTGAATTGATGTGCATATGAAGACATGGAAAATCCCACAAATCAGATTTATTTTAATTTCCAAATTTTAACAGTTCAATGAAGTCAATTCAGTGACTGGCAAAAATGTGAAGTAGCCTACATCCTTACCTTATTATAGACGTTAAACCAGCCTACATCCTTACCTTATTATAGACGTTAAACCGGCCTACATCCTTACCTTATTATAGACGTTAAACCGGCCTACATCCTTACCTTATTATAGACGTTAAACCGGCCTACATCCTTACCTTATTATAGACGTTAAACCGGCCTACATCCTTACATTATTACAGACGTTAAACCGGCCTACATCCTTACCTTATTATAGACGTTAAACCGGCCTACATCCTTACCTTATTATAGACGTTAAACCAGCCTACATCCTTACCTTATTATAGACGTTAAGCCAGCCTACATCCTTACCTTATTATAGACGTTAAGCCAGCCTACATCCTTACCTTATTATAGACGTTAAACCAGCCTACATCCTTACCTTATTATAGACGTTAAACTATCCTACATCCTTACCTTATTATAGACGTTAAACCAGCCTACATCCTTACCTTATTATAGACGTTAAACTATCCTACATCCTTACCTTATTATAGACGTTAAACCGGCCTACATCCTTACCTTATTATAGACGTTAAACTGGCCTATATCCTTACATTATTATAGACGTTAAACCGGCCTACATCCTTACCTTATTATAGACGTTAAACCGGCCTACATCCTTACCTTATTATAGACGTTAAACCAGCCTACATCCTTACCTTATTATAGACGTTAAACCAGCCTACATCCTTACCTTATTATAGACGTTAAGCCAGCCTACATCCTTACCTTATTATAGACGTTAAACCAGCCTACATCCTTACCTTATTATAGACGTTAAGCCAGCCTACATCCTTACCTTATTATAGACGTTAAACCAGCCTACATCCTTACCTTATTATAGACGTTAAACCAGCCTACATCCTTACCTTATTATAGACGTTAAACTATCCTACATCCTTACCTTATTATAGACGTTAAACCGGCCTACATCCTTACCTTATTATAGACGTTAAACTATCCTACATCCTTACCTTATTATAGACGTTAAACCGGCCTACATCCTTACCTTATTATAGACGTTAAACTAGGCTATATCCTTACATTATTATAGACGTTAAACCGGCCTACATCCTTACCTTATTATAGACGTTAAACCAGCCTACATCCTTACCTTATTATAGACGTTAAACCAGCCTACATCCTTACCTTATTATAGACGTTAAACTAGCCTACATCCTTACCTTATTATAGACGTTAAACCAGCCTACATCCTTACCTTATTATAGATGTTTAACCGGCCTACATCCTTACCTTATTATAGACGTTAAACCAGCCTACATCCTTACCTTATTATAGACGTTAAACCAGCCTACATCCTTACCTTATTATAGACGTTAAACTAGCCTACATCCTTACCTTATTATAGACGTTAAACCAGCCTACATCCTTACCTTATTATAGATGTTTAACCGGCCTACATCCTTACCTTATTATAGACGTTAAACCAGCCTACATCCTTACCTTATTATAGACATTGAACCATTCTGGGTGATGGTTCATCTTCTCTGCTTGCAGGGCCACTCTCGTCATGAAACCAAACGCCTGGTAGAGAAAAGAAATAATACAAATTCATATATGTTGCATGCGGGCGCACACGCACACACACACACACATGACGAAATACATATTAACATAAATATGAAATATAAATAAAACGAATAATTAAGGAACTCATCAAGAGTACATTCCTCTGTTTATAGTAATTAATTAACCCATCGACAAATTGAGTGAGATTTAGCAGCACGCTGCGCACGCCACACACACCAAGACACGCCCACCACACCCACCCACCCAAAAGGCAGAGGTCTATATGTGTACACAAGTCAGTAAAAGCGTGCACATGGTTAGGCATAGATACACAACATGCAGACCCTCTCGTTTTGGCCGGGCGCGTGGCTCTCCATCGGGAGAATGATTAGGGTTATTGTAATCATCTACAAAGCGGAGGCTTTCAAATCCCTCATCATGCCCACGCTGCCCAAAGACTGCAGCAGGAGAGCAGGTCGAGTCATTTCAGAGCAATTTCCCACTGCAATCTCAATTAAACCTCTGAATACTTCCTCCCTGCCTAATTAAATCAACTGAAACGCCATTGTTTACAGGCTGTCAGTGCATGGCCGATACACTGAGCCCGTTCGTGCACCTTTTTCGACATGACGAAACCGAATTGGTTGGTGGGAGGAAATTGCACGGCGTCCTTTCAGCGTGTTGTAACCAGGTTGTTACCAATTTTCTGGAGACCTCCCGTTTGGGCGGAGGCCCGCGCAGAGCGGCGTATGTAACACGATCGCCGGCTCGATCAAATTGGTTATCAAGGAAACAAGCATCTGATCAATTTAAGTAATTGGCATATTCCTGCAACTTGACCTCCACTGGCACCAATTTGAGGGCCGCGCCAGCCTGCTTATGCTCAGCTCTCATTGGTTCTAATGAGGGCGGCAATAAGCTGCTCGTCATGTCAGGTGTAGCTCTCTCTCTCCCTTTCTCCCTCTCCCTCTCCCTCTCTCTCTCTGTTTATTTTGTAAGGTTTTGGAGAGCATGCCAGATAATGGTTGCCGTTAATGACTGGGTTTTATGTTTTAAGGGAGGGAGGGAGAACAAACACTGTTCAAATCAACGAGAGGTGCTGATCACTTGTCACATTATTGACAGTTTAGGCTACATCAGGTCTTAGAGAATTGCATATGCCACTAATGTAGCACAAATGTAATCTGTCACATTGAAGAGCATTATTGAATTTGTATTTGTATTTTTTTCCACCAATATCGGCTACTTTGTATTCTCCATCAGCTAGATGGGTTACTTTAACTTTGTGTTTGACTTTTGAATTGATTACTGTCCAAACCAAAAAAAAAACACATTCACCTTCCGTATTTATAAAACCTCTGGCCGAGTCGTCCCCGCCGCGGCCTCGGAAATGTTTAAATCTCACGACGCACCGAGTGTAAACGGGACGGGAATGGAATGTGAAACACAAGACAACGGTTCAGCCTACAAGGAGTCGCAAAGGAACCTACACACAATCGCATGCACACGCACACACTATAACAAAATATATATTCAACTAAATAGAAATATGACCAACCAATAAGAAACTCTTCAAGAGTACTTTCCTATTTTTACAGCCTAGTCAAAAAAAATATAAATTACTGTAATTCTGACGGTTCCATAAATGAACCCATCGACAATTTGAGCAAGATTTAGCGGATAAAGACACACACACACACACACACACACACACACACACACACACACACCCAAAGGGCAGAGGTCTATATATGTGTAACAAAGCAAGTGGAGGGCCGCTACCCAGTCCTCCACTTGGGACATCGGAGAAAATAAAACCAAGCCTTGAGTATCGACCCGGCCTGAAGTCACCAGGGGTCAAGGACTCCCTCTAAAGCCTCTTTGTTTACACTGTTGTATTGTGTGGCTCACACTTCCCAGGCCAACAGGTCAGCCAGTTAGACAAGCCTTCATTAGTAAGACAGCCAGCAAACCAGCCTCCTCAGTTATATAGCCAGACAGCCAACCAGCCTCCTTAGTAATACAGCCAGCACCTAAGCCAACTAGCCTCCTCAGCTTTACACCCAGCCAGCAAAACAGCCCATCAACTGTTAGCTCAAACCACAAAAACAGATGAATGCCAAAACAAGAAAGAAAAATCTTCCAACTATTCAGTCAGCCAGGAAACCAACCTGTCTGCTATATGCCCAGCCAGCAAAAGAGCCAGTCAGCTCCACACCCAATCAGCACAACAGCCTGTCGACTACATGCTAACCGGTAAGATAGCCAAACAGCCAAATATATGCCCAGCCAGGCAGCCAACCAGTCAGTCAGCGATACTCGGCCAGCCAGCTTTATGCCAAGTCAGCCAGCCCTACCATCCTGCCTGACTGGACCGAGCAGCTTTAGCTGTCAGAGTGGGCTAATTTGACTTGACGTTTCACAGAGCCCCATCTCAAATAATCACAAACACCCGCCGGGAGAGCACTGATACACCCCCCCTGCCCCCCCACCCCACACACACCGCTTTCAATGGGGCCATTTTGGTGCTATTATGGAATGATTGTCATATAACTTTGGATGGGACTATTTAGACCTCTCTCTCTCTCTCTCTCTCTCTCTCTCTCTCTCTCTCTCTCTCTCTCTCTCTCTCTCTCTCTCTCTCTCTCTCTCTCTCTCTCTCTCTCTCTCTCTCTCTCTCTCTCTCTCTCTCTCTCTCTCTCTCTCTCTCTCTCTCTCTCTCATTGTGGCGCAGGGCTGGAACCCAGGCCTTGGTTTGAAATACATGTGTGTGTTATTTACAGATCGGCTTTCCACCGCCGCGCAGTCCGGGGCTTACAGACGCCTGCTCTGCCTTGCCAGAGCTAAGTGCATGCAGACTGCGTCTACTCGGACTACTCGCACACGCACGCCTGCACGCGCACACACACACACGGGCGCATACTCCTATAGACGCACATGCAACTAAATCCCTTCAAATATACAAAAAGAAATTGTGCTAGCACGCGCGCACGCACACACGCAGGCCCGCACACACACACACACATACACACAAGCAACACACAGTAACGACTCTGAAGATGCACCTGCGACTGTGCACTCACACACACACACTCTTTCCCCCAGCCCTGCTCATCTGCGGCTTGCTTGCCAGTGAATTATCATGCGAGAGCCGTCATCGCGGGCCGCAGCAGTTGGCCGCCGGGAAGCTGTCTGCACTGTAAGGCAAGACAGCTAAATCACACTGTGGTGGCAATCAGGAGGAGGATGGTGATGATGATGATGATGATGATGATGATGATGATGATGATAGTGGTAGTAGTGATGATGATGATGATGATGATGATGATGATGATGATGGCGTCCACACCTCTTACATTTCATATCGCTCCGGCTGCCAAGGCAGCGCTCCAGATGTCTTTGGCTGGCTGATGAAGAACCCCCCCCCCCCCCCCCCCCCCGCCGCCCCCCCCACTACACACACCACACCCCCAAAACAACCCTCCACCCCCACCAGCCCACAACCCTTTTACCCGCCGCAAAGCAAGCCAACTTCAAGTCAACATGTAACTGGAGGCAAAATATCAAATGGCTAATTATCACCGAGGGGGGCTGCTGTTCAGTTCTTCCATGGAGCAGGAGAGTGTCACGTGTGTAAGCACGCATGCCTTCTTCTCCACTCGCTGGTTCACATCTTCTCCTATTTACATTTCCAACCGTGATTCCGAGGTGAAAGAAACACCAAAGCGGTTTACTCTGATACTCAGACAACAACTGGTATTCGTGTCCAAGACCTCCAGCAGTGTGTTGTTCTCCGTCCATGCCTGCTTTGGACGCAGGGCTTTGACTTGCGTAGGTCCTTTATATGGGCAAAGGATTTCAGCAATTCATTAATTCATTTGATTAACGTTGGCTTTTTAAAGGGTTTAAAATAGACGTGCTAGGGAGGACCATGGAGGTCTTCGGCGACACTTCCAGGCACAGTGTTGACATCATTCATTATTATGATGACACACCTCCACACAACTCACTGCAGGGTAACAAGCCAGAGGCTTAACAAGACACTGGATGCGTTAAAAAGGAGAGAGCAGACTTTGACGTTCCATCTCCCAGATTATCTGAGCAGCCTTCCTGGCTGGCTGGCCCCTGGCGGTGGCCATGGGAGCACACCATTGGTGGGACAACTGGGGTTCTCAGGGAAAGGTCCAGTCAGGAGACAGAGCTGGGAACCAAACACCGCTGATCCGATTAACTGCGCACTCTGCCGATGGGATAAGGTGTGTGTGTGTGTGTGTGTGTGTGTGTGTGTGTGTGTGTGTGTGTGTGTGTGTGTGAACACATTTACATGCATGGAAGTCCTTGGCATGCAAGTATCTGGATGTCTTTTGAGTGAAGACATACACAGTAGTAGCGTGTAATTGTGTAAGTGCCGTCTGTGTGTGTGCGCGAGTCCTTGTCTATTTGCGCGAATGTGTGTGCATATGGGGAAACAAAGTTGGCCTTGAAAAGGTTAGTTTATCCAGGGGCTCAGTTTTTACTTGTAAAACAACGTGTCTAACAAAAGCAGGGCACAGCCTAAAACACCAGAGAGAGAGCGAGAGCGAGAGCGAGAGAGAGAGAGAGAGACCTAGGCAACATGCTGTAGAAGGGAGAGGCCTAGGCAACATGCATAACAAGGAGGGAGGGCGGGGGTCAGCCTTAACCAATGGACCTTATGTACCTGAGGGAAGGTAGGCTCTATGTAAGTAAAGGAGTTATATAGCCTGTCCCCCCTGAGGAAAATGACCATTGTTGTCTTATGTCATGTACCATTATTTGGTGACCGGAGCAGAAAAAAAATGCATCAACACAGACATCCAAAGTGATGTCAATGTGCCATTTAACGCCGAAATACATTTTAAATTGCTTGCTTCACATTTTAGTTTGAATTAATGATATACATTAAAAGCATGTTTTTAATTAACTTTGTGTTTATATTGTTCATTGTTTATTTTCTTTTACAATGGCGCAACAGTCTTGAAAAAAACAACAAAGAAAGGAAGCACACTTTGATCTGAAAGGCACATCTCTAATGAGAACAGCATTCACATACACCGTGCACCGCTGTGGCTGGAAGCCAGCAGGCCTTTAAAACATTCACAAGCAGGACCCTGAATCCTACTCAAGACATGGTTTCCAACACATGCAACACCATTTCTAACAACACACTTCCATTTGTACTTCCTTCATCTAAAACACGATGGCAGGACTTGGCTCTGAGCTGTGTGCCATTTTTTTCATTTTTTATTCTTTTGGGCAATGCCTACTGTGGACGTTTATTCAATGTGACAACATCATTCACCCGCATCATGGCCATCCAGACTGGCTGTACCCCCGCAACATATTATGTTGGTGCACTGCATTCACATAGATGTAGTCTGGAGTGAACGTTCACAATCCTGTCTGAATGATCTTTGACCCCTATTTAACTAAATCAGCTAGGAGAGGTGAATGGGGGACAAAAAAGTCAAGTCGGCGTACACCTGACATGGGCCATGAGAATTACATGTCTACTCATAAAGACAAGCGTTTATATAACCTTTTACAGTATGGGGAGGGCGGGTGACTTATTTTTGTATGCTTGACTTATAGTAAATATCTTGGGCTCTTATGATGTCAACTGTGAAAACTGTGGTTGAAAACTTCATTTCAATTCACATGTTAAGCGAAGGTGAATTGAGCGGGAAGATTGCTCTTCACTCCGGATTGAATTTTGGGATGTTTTTGTGGGGGGAAACATTAACATGAATTAGGGATGGTAGGGTCATTGGAATAATGTCGATTCAAACTCAGTAAGCATTGCAAAAGCAATTGAGTCCTGCAGCGAACAGCTAACCTCTGTGCACACTCCATCTTTAGTCTTGCCGCTTCCACTTGTGCCACACGAATATTTGTGCTCGACTCGGCGAAACGTAAAGCAGATGGTCGGCATCTTAACAACCGAGACATAAAGGTTTGCGCGTAAACAACAATGAACGTTTTTTTTTTTACTGTATTATTGTTTCTATGACGCCAACACAAAGACATGCAGAGAACCAACCGAATAAAAAAAAGAAATCACAGCATTAAAAACAGAGGAAATAGACGTACAGCAAGGCCGTTTCCACATATGATTGCCGGAATTCTGATGGACCAAAGGGACTCCAGAGAAGGGATTGAACCCTTCAAACCCGATTAAGTATCCGCGTTCTTGATGAGGAGAAACCATCGCATTGAGCTCCCAGACGGCTTTCAACAGGGACGCAGTGTATGCCCACATTGCCACAGATAAATTACTGTGTTGGATGTTACGACATCACAACACTTTCCACTTGCAGTGCTCAAAGAAATAAAGTAAACGAAAAAAATGTGTATGAAACTATCATGTTCTCCTTTTGGCTCACTGGCGTCTTTAACTGATGGGGTCCTTGTGTAGCAAAAAAAAAGAAAAAGAAAAGTATATATATAATATCCCACTGTGGCCTTTGGGCATCCATGAGTGCAGTTCTTCCACCCCCTACAGGTCAATGTTGACAACGCACCCCTTAACAAAACCCTAATTACACCAATTAGGTAATTAAGAATAAATCTCTCCAAAGCCAATCACTGATAAGTAGTAAAACATAATCAGCCAGCATGCCAGTGCTTATGGTTACACTCTGGTAAAGGCATTTAAATCCAAATATCAAAGGACTGGATTAAACCATTTGCTACACAGCATAGAAACAATGAATGTGCACCATACATGCAAATAAAAAATAAAGACATCCAACCATGAAGGCCAACAGACACAAAGACATACCGACTGACAAGATATACGGTACATGAGCATTCAACATGTACATTGTGCAACATGAGCTCAACATTGAGGCACAAAATGAGAGAAAAGAAAGAGAGATTGACATGGACACAGCGACGGAGAGAGAGAGAAACAAAGAGATACACGGGGGCAAGGGGAAAGGGGAAAGGAGAGTGGCACAAGTACACATAAAAAACCCCAACCCTAATGACGGGGTGGTTAGTGGTTTTTGTGAACCAGATGAAACATTTTAACCAATTTGATTGTTTGCGAAAGAAATCATTTTGATCGAAACCCCAATTGCTGCCAACTGGCGGCCTGGCATATCTCAGGCTAATGGGGCCTGACACGCCGGGGAGGGAGAGGAGAGGGTTGAGAGTACTAGGAAGACCACATGGAGCAGATCGCAGCGCGGCCCACTACTTCAAACAGAGGGAAAGTGTAAAAACAGAGTTTGTTGGGGTCTAAAACAAGTAAAAGGGTTGGATTAGAGGAGGTCCGCTAAGTAGCCTTGGGAAGATGCAGTTTAGCGGACCCCTGAATACGAGGGCCACGGCGGGCGCGGTGCTTACAACGTTAAACGTGACATGTTGCTTTGTTTTACAATACAGGCAGTGGCCCGGCCTCCAAAATGTGATACTGCGTTTGAGGCTCAAGAGAGATTTCAAGAACAAACTTAAATTACTTTAATAGCAACAAACTGAAAAAAAAAAAACTCAATACATAGTACTAAAAATACTAGCATATACATTGCAAATGAAATAACCGTAATCAAATGCCATTATAAAGCTTGTTTCACTTACATTTTCAAATGAAAGTACAAGCAGTCAGATTTTCTTGACTGCCCTTCATAAAAGCAAGCAAATTCAGTTGCGTCTATAAAACAACATTTTATAGTTCTCTATGAAATGCTGAATGTATACAAAAAAAAAATAATAATAATCATAGGTAGTTTAGCAGCTTGTAAAAACAACTGGGGTACTGGGGTAGGTGTAATCTGTTTATATGTGCAGATGGGAGGAGTCTTTAAATGAGTGCATCTCCCTGACCAGAAAACAAACAAACACACACACACACACACACACCTGGTTAAAGCTCTTGAACTGAAGCTCTTTGTAGATGGCGTCCCGGTCCCCCACCTCGGCCCAGCCGCTGGCCCTCAGCTCCGGCAGCAGCTGATCTCGGTCTGCTGGCGTAAGCCAGTGAGACTCTGAGACCTGGTGACATTAAGTACATGAATAAATGCAATATGACAATGCACCACTGTGGTGTTATGGTGGTCACCATAGACAGCAGTCATTAAAGTAACAATTACAGTTGTTCGTCTTTCATCAGCACTCCATCGACATAAAACTACTAATAACTCATAATTATGTTTTAACCTTGAAACAGTTTTACTGTCTAAATTGTACCTGTGGCCTTTTAATTTGAATACCTCATACCTTAAAAATGGTCACCATATGCTTACGACGTGGGCCTGCAGCTGAATGGTGCCGTGCTGCGGTACGTCCGCCAGGGGGCAGTGCAACACTAACAGGATGTCTCGGATCACTACTCAGTACTGCTCAGGTAACGTCTTCACTTCACACAAATAAGTCATTCATAGCACTCTCGTCGTGTCTGTCTGACCTACAGGCCTACAGGTTTATCGCAATGAAATATGGCCATGTGTTGTGTGCACACATGACCGACAAGAGATAAGAGTAGCAGGCTGCTAGCGCACAGTAAACCAACGTCACACTCACCATTTTAGATGCCCGTCTAGATAACGTGGGCAGTAAGAGGCTGCCCAGCCTAGAGAGACGCCATGACACCCTGTTCATCATCACGGACATCAGCCCTCAGAAAGGACCCCTCCAGGCGCTGACCATAGACATATATACGTAGACGCCTCATAGACTGACGCTGCCTGTTGGAGCTGACGTATCAGCGCGGCCGCCATCTTGGATGGGTCCCCAGTGCGCCTCCAGTGCATTCATTTCTACTGAGGTGTATCCCCAACTACAATAATAAGCATAACTCCCCGAATTTTTACCGGATTTTCACACGGTTTGGTTTGTTACAAACGGCAGAGATTTATTTATGATACAGGACAAATTAATTAATAAAAAAAAAGAATTATTGTTCAATCTTACTTGTTAAAGGTAATCCCACGCGATCTGGTGTCAATACTGCGCCGTAAGCTGCACAACATACGGGCATAGCTTGCTCTCCCGTTGACTCCTATGCTAGACTAGAGTGAGGAGACCCAACCAATATGGCGGCGACGCTGGGTTACGTTCCAGCACGTCATGGTATGTCTATGCGCTGGACGGCTCTGGCTCTAGCGCGTGCTGTGGCTCATAGCCGTTCAGGATATTGCCTGATTCAAATACGCTTTAGAAAGTTGGTCAATGAATGTCGTCAAAATCTGGAGTAAAATGTGATATTACATACAAATTGTCGTATCCAAATAATTTCGACATTACAAATCAAATATTACTCAAAAATACCTACTGCCTACTCAAAAATATGAATGAATCCATTTTCAGGGATACATCTTTATTTTTCCAAATGTGCATTCATTTACAATCAAAGCAAAACAGTTATATAAAATTCCATAGATGGCACGTCATCTCTTCACACAATGTGCAATTTTGTTTTATTATCATCATCAACTCAAACGCAACCCAGCCATCTATAACTGTAAAATAACTTAGTATTATTGTTTTTTATTTAGCAGATCATTATGTACAACTACAAATCTAATTTCTTGTAAATTCAGTCCTGGTGCTCGTGCTCCTGGCCTGGTATGAGCCACCGGATACTGTCTGTCCGCAGGATGGCGTAGAAGGTAAAACCTGTGATGAACAGAACTGAAAACACCAGCAGCCAATCTATGCTCTTCACTGGCACGCCAGGGAGGGGCCCCAAGCGGTCGGTGTCCGTCACATTTCTGTCAGGCCCTGCTTCGAATCCTGAATGGAGAGGATTCAATGGGACATTTATTTTGTATCGCTCTGCACTGATCAAGCATTTTACACATACAACTTGTTACTCAAGTTGTATGTGGGTTAGTTAGGGTGTGTGTGTGTGTGTGTGTGTGTGTGTGTGTGTGTTATAGTGCCAATATCTGAGATGTATATGTATGTATATAAAAGTGTATATTTGCACCTGTCTGGTTGGCTATGAAAGAGGTGAGTGCATCCAGGGTGCGGTCAGTGTGGTTGAAGCGGGCCATGGGTTTCACCCCCTGGAAGAGCAGTATGTTGGGCACCGCTACAGTCCCAAACCTGGTTGACAGACTGGACAAGTAGACCAATAAAATCATACCACAGCCTTTAGATTTCATGTTGTTTTACCCGTTAATTAAAGCTATTTAGTGGGCAAAACAATGCCACTGAAACTTCAGGAACCTGAGGGAAATGTAGGCTGACAACAAAATACTACGAACAACGTTCTACATAGCCTGACATGCTAAATTACATAACATGCTATGTAGCCTGACATGCCATGTACTCTTGATATGCTAAATTAGCTAACTTGTAACACGCAGAACGCAACTTACTTGCTGCTTGGTATTAGGCTAACCACTGAGCCACCAACTCATCATAAGGCTTTATTTGTGTTTTGTTAAAAGGATATAGTTCTATTACAAGTGACCGTGTACCTGCTGTGCTGAGAGGCATCCAGTGCCAGGAAATGCATGCTGGGAAAGACCCGTGGTAGGGCGTTGAAGTGAGGGGCAAGGCTGGCGGAGAACTGGCACCAGGTGGTAAAGAACAGAACCACGGAGCATTCTGTACCGTTGGCGTTCAGGAACTCCATCAGGTCCTGCAGCAAGTCAACAACAGTCATGGGTTTACTACCGCTGACATTACAGAGTATGCAAAGAAAACCTATGGAAACGTTTTTCTTCGAAAATGATGATACTTAACTGCTATATCATATTAACAGTGCCAACTGGCATATCATGGTATTAACAGTGTCTGAGTAAGGGGTTCGATACCAAATGGGGTCACCCATGTTAAGAAATATATGCACTCAGCCTCCATTAATGGCATATACACTGAATAGATAATAGATCATTATTAGATAAAACATGAATAGATGTATTACCTATGAATGATAAACTACTCTTACCTGTGAAGCATTGAGGACCTGCACAGTGAAGTTGTCCATCCCTGTGATATTCCTTTTATCACAGTTGACCTTGTGCGTCTTCGTGGTCTCCGTGGTGTTCTGCTCCTCTGTGGCCATAGTGTCCACGTGCACCATGTCCAGAGTAACCTTGGAGCAGAGAAGAGAGGGCACAGAACATGATAAGCTGTTTAGTTATGAAATTAAACAATCTGGGCATGGACACAATTCCATTGTTTCATAGATTCAGAACAATTTGTTATGGAAAAGTGAAAGTAGGTCGTGAATACATTTTCACCCATCAGCAAAACAAACCGATATCATTGGTTTACGATTACACTCACAGAGAGGAAAGTAAGCAAATTGACTAGGTAGGCAGAACCCACATTTAAAGGCTGTTGGCACCCCAGAAAAGTCTTCAAATCTTTATAGACTTTATATATGTGAAGAGGCTTTCTTAAAGGTCACCTGCTCTGTTTCCGGGCTCTTCTCCTTCAACAGTTCTCCATCAGCAGCCTGAGATGGTGCAGCACACTCTGCATCATCCTCAGCACAAGGCGGCAAGAAGCCACTCTGAAAGTCTTTCACATTTTTGGGAAACAGGGATTCAATGTCTGATGGATCGATGGGGGTTTCAGTCCCCATAAGGGCATCTGCTATCTCAGCAGTTTTGAACTGCCGTTTTGGCTGAGACTCGAAGTCGTCCGTCTCAACGAATTTAGGGCTGTTCTCCAAGTCGGAGAGAGCATCCTCACCCCACTTGGTCTCCGATGGCTCACTGCTCTCTGCGAAAGCGATCAAAACCATCGCAATGAGTATATACTTTACTCACGAGAAACGTTACTTTAGTCTGTGATAAATCCGTTCTTCCATGGATTAATCTGACAAAAAAGACAAAGAAACCGCAGCCGATAATAGTACCATTATCAAAAAAAAAGTTAAAGCTTTTATTGATCTTCTATGCGTTAAAGCTTTAGAGTAAATATCCCATTGAATATTAGCGTAATATGTGCAATACTTAAAAACACACGAGAGCAAAATGCAGTCAGATGAAACACTAATGTATGTTGATTAATAGGGACCGCCCAGTGTACTTCATATTACCCGAACTATAAGACCTGTAGCTTGACAAGATAACCTCTCCACAGTGTATTTAACTCATTATGCTCATTACCGCCATTACAATACTCATGTTGCCTCCAGCAGTTATGCAGTTATGCTAGCAATGTTACTGTCAAACTTACCCTGTGCTCTCACTGATGAACTGACACAAAAATACAAATTAATGAATAATAAAAAGTGCAAAATATTAACTTTATCCAAAATCACCGTCATACTGAAATCGAGGTAAAAATACGACGTATCATCAAATTAAGAAACCATTCTCGCTTTATTCAAAAACAGTGCAGCGTATCGGAAACAGTAGTAAGACGGACCACACAAACATGACTTCCGGTGTTCCGACCCCCAAGTTCCGGCTCATCCATGGTTCCGTTCATCCATGGTTCCGCGCCGGTATTTGTGTGTTTAGGATGTGACTGTAGACCAATCCTACGATATCACACACCAATAAGACATTATTATTATTATTATTATTATTATTATTATTATTATTATTATTATTATTATTATTATTATTATAAGCAGAGAATTTAAGTAAAAAAAAAGGTTGAAACATGGTTAATTGAAATATCCTATGTAATTTTGAAACCTTTGGATGACAAAATAATTTTAAAAAAAAGTTTAAAAAACTACCATGTACATTCCTGACATGTTAGAAACTATTTACACTGTGGTTTCCATCTTCATACAATGTAGTAATAGATAGAACAGCCGAATTGTAAAGCATATGTGAGTAACCAGGTCATAATCTTGTTAATAACTACATTGGCGGGAGTCAACATGCTTGTTTCATACTGCAGCCAAGTCTTTAAAACATTCAAGATATTTTTGCCTGTATAAATGAAGCTGACATATTTCATTGCATAAACTAGCAGCACATCAATAAATTAATACATATATAAATATATTGAATTAATCATAGAATTAAATATTTATTTGTGGCCACGTTTATTTATTTACTGTGACATTTCAAAAGTAAATAATTCATACGATTACTTATTTATTATATGAAGGCTGAATCATTTTCCCATACAAATTACGTTATGAATGTATATTAACTCAAAACAGTTAAATCTATAGTAACCTTCCATGATGGACATATAGAGCCTTATATGGTAAATACTTCAATGACAAATAGTTTAAATAATCCATTGAATTAGCTTTAGATTAAAAGTTAAAATCAATACAAGGATGTCTTCATTTAGAATTTATTACACAACCTTTTGACATTCCACAACAACCATGCAAGAAATAAAGAAAGAAAAAATAACTTGAGAATATACAAAGAATTAAATGCTAGCTGGTTACACAATATATTAATAACAGGGCTTCGCTTATCCTGAACACTCAATATGTGAGGTAACATTTGAATTGAAATCATCCTTTACAACCTGCTGATGACGTGTAGATCTTGGTGAAGGCTGAGCCAACAGTCTCAGAAAACATGAATGAAACATTCTATAATCAAAACAAATACACTTGATTGCATTGTATTGAAATTGTAGAGATGTGTTGAAACACTTTGCCATGAACTGCAGTCACTCGGATATAACACCTTGTAATACTTCCACATGTGAAATTCCATGATACTTTGTTTTTCACTAAATATCCTATGTGGTAAACAAAACACTAACATGGCTATACATAAACTGTATTCACAAAAACACTTATGTCTTGTAACCAAGTTTGAAGATCATGGGAAACGAGTCAAAGCATTGAGGGATTTCATCAACGCCCAACCGGCTTTTGAAGTGCATGTGGGAAATAGCCAACATGCTAATGATGCTACCACTCAGGCCTGCTGCTACGATTCGACTTGTCACCGTTTTCCAGATTATGATGGGGAGAAAGCACTCCACGTGTTTCACAATGGCATGACACCAAGCAAACAAAAAGGTGCTGGGAATGAAACGTTTTGGTGTGGATTTAACCCTTGTAATCCACCAGTGTTTGAGTTATACGTAATCACTGTAAACAAACTGATGGGTGTATATATATATATATATATATATATATATATATATATATATATATATATATATATATATATATAAAATATGCAAAACAACCTAGCACATAGACACCATATAAAACAAAACAAGCATCCTGCCAGGGCCAGCCACACATTATGTGAACATGAGCAACTCCTATCAGTGTTATATGACAAAAAGCTACATATTTGTTATATAAAAAACGGGGAGGTTATTGTGTCTCTAAGTGAAAACGTTTGAATATAAAATTGTGACGTGAGTCTGGAAGTATACATTGCCACTAAGTATGGATTCATAATGCATTCAAGAAGACTATTTATACAAGCTATTGATACATGGTACAACGAAGTGTCTGCATTTGCAGTACAGCATATACAGGTTCACTGTTCAGATTTACTCACATTGGACAGTGGCCTCAAAATCTTTTTGATAGTGGGGGGGGAGTGGGGTGGAGACGTTCTGGGTCTCCTGGCCAAGAGGTTCTGGGCGTGATCCCCAGCTGTAGGCTACTCTTGCAAACATCCTTGAGCAAGATGCATAACCCCCCAACATGCTCCTTGATGACCTGTCTGTATTCGCCGCTTTGCATCAGGTCTCCCAAATCACATGATTATAACACAGTAAATGAGTAGTTATAAAAACACTCTAGCAGAGATCTCATAGTAGCTTGTAGGTAGAAAAGATACAAATCTTTGGTAGAGGTGGATGACAATAGTGTTTTGGGTAGTAATGGGTTAAAAGCAGGTCTATAGATTTCTGGCAAAGCAGGTGACAGAACGCTTTGTGTACACACACACACACACACACACACACACACACACACACACACACACACACACACACACACACACACACACACACACACACACACACACACACACACACACACACACCTTAACTAAATACATCAATATAAAATAATTAACAGTATTAATGTTACCACATAGAACAAATCATACACATATTTGTACCCACTAACAACTTTAAATGTCTCGTTTGTTCCCCTTAAGTTATCAAACGGTTAGCCTATAACATTTTTTTTTTTTTAATAAACCAATTCAAACCCTGACAATGATTAATGTTAGAAAATGGTTTAGGGTAGATATTTCGTATACAGCAATTTTCAACCTCTTTCCAACATTAATAGATAGCATCACAGGAAGTGAGACATGCCTTCACAATGCTCTATGAAATATTAAATTAAATATTAACATAACGTAAGACAACTCTGTTTTGAATTATGAGATTGCGATTGTCTATTCAATTTAAATGCCAAACAAGAAACAATAGTACAACTTTTTTTTAGTTTTTGTAACAAATTGATGGGAATTAAGTTTCATGTTTAGGGCTTCACTTAAAGCATATGGCTGCTACTCGACTCCTCAATGATTCATGAAAATGTCGCCCTTTTTTCCAACAAACAGTGTCGATAGAAGGAGTCGGATGCATGGTAAAGAATAACAAACTCTAAATACTGTTGAACAATACACTAAATAATACATAGCTCCATATATATACAACCCCAAGCCATATTACATTCCATTGTGAAGTCAAGTAATGTTGGATTTATGAAAAAAAAATGTTACTCTCCTTTTGACCTTGATTTTTATATAAATTAACGTGATGCTTAATTGCATATGAAACAATAAATATAATTGGACAATTATTGAAAAACAAAGTAATTCAAAATAGAACCACAGCATGTGGGAGCCTATTTGTTTTCTGAATGGAGTTTAATTAATTAATGTGTGTTGCTGCATTCGGACCTCCAGAAACCAACAATTGCCAACGACGGCACTGAAAATAGTGCCGGGCGACCGGGGCACATAGAGAATGGTTTGCACTGGAGTGGTTGCTGATTGGTGCTCAACAGAATCAGACAGATGGTGTCACACAACAGTTGATGTCATAGAAACAGACAAAATGAGGTATTGATGACTGCGATCTTGTGACATTGTAGTATTGTGACCTCAGAGAACAGCACCCGTTTAGGGGAGGAACGATCAGATATTCTAATATTTTTAAGGGGAATTTGAAATCAATCGTCTTTATACACATATATTTAAGGTGAAATGAGATCCTGATGGTCACGTGACCAGAGTACACACAGATGATGACACAAAACACAGTATTATAAAAAACAACAGCAACAGCACATCTCCTTTCCTCAGACTGGGACAAATGTACAATCATGCCCAGTTTCTGACAGCAAAACTATAACACATGCATTTCTCAAAGTAGAGCCACGGAGACGGCCGCTCTGACGGGAAAAACAACCCAGAGTGGAGAGGAGGATGGGGTCTGAGTCGGGGAGCGGCCGGGGGTTAATCGTTAGCTACCTTGTCCTTGCAGGAGGGTTCACAGAGAATGTCCTTGTGGGGCAGAGGGTAGGGAAAAGCGGCTCCGCTGCACGTGCCGTAGGCTAGTTTGTTGAGGCGTGACAGGCTCTTGATGCTGCCTGGCGGGCGCCCGGGGCTCACCTTGTAACCCGCTGCCTTGGTGGTGCCCAGCGGCCGGCCCGGGCTGGTCTTGAAGCCCGCCGCCCGCGTGGTACCCAGGGGGCGCCCCGTGCTGGTCCGGTACCCCGCCAGCTTGGTGGTCCCAGCTGGCCGCCCCCGCCGGCCCGACTTCCCCCCGGGGGTCTTCTTCTTCTTCAGGTCCTGCGGCTGGGGCTCAGCGCCGGCCTTGCCCAATCCCATCCCTGACCCCAGTGGGGGTCCGGGCGAGCGGGGGTCTCCCAGGGCGTCCTGCCTCTGACAGGCAATGGGTTTGTGGGGGCTCTGGGGGGGCAACGGCGGCATGGGCCCCAGGGCCATCTGCAGCGAGGGCGGGTGAGGGGAGGGGTAGAACTTGTTGGACTGGGAGGCGCAGAGCTCAAAGTGGGTGGCGGGGTGGTGGGTGTCCTCCGCCAGGCAGGAGGGCCGGCCGCTCATGCAGAAGTCGCTGCTGGTCACCTGCCGCATCATCGTCTGGAGAAAGAGCGATAACCAACCATTATACACAGTTAGTTAGTAGTAACAGTCATTTGATTGGACAAGAGGCAGTCCATTAGTGCTGATATATAACAGCACTGGGACTTTTAACGATACATGTATCACTCCGCTTTACAGTTGTTAATTACCGTTAATTATATTACCGATCGTTGATCAAGCTGTTCACTCATGCCACCAAAGCGACTGTCAACAGACTCTTATTTCACTGGTTGCACGATAAATGGAAACCTACAGATAAATGTACATGATGCAAAGTAGCTGGCCCTTGGTAACGTGTAGACCTACACAAAGTAGCAGCCTATGTGCAGAAAATGTGTTGCTTGGCAACAGTCCAGTAGTCCCAGTCCAGTTGTGGACTGGGGGGCTTTCCATTTGTGTTGGCGGAGCCAAATAAATGTTTAAATACACAAACAAAGCCCTAATAGCCCTATCTATATCCGTGTGTGGCAGATATAGATGGGGCTAACCTTGTTTAGCGGGCGGCCCGGCAGACCATGCATGGCTCTTGTTGAGGGGTCTGGGACTAGGAGGACCAGGCTGACCACAGTGGAGACGCCTAAAGGCACAAGTAATGCCTCGCCGTCCTGCTGCGATCTCACTACCAAGGTCAACACAGTCTTCTGGCCCAAACTCTTCACACAGCATGGTGGTGGAGGAGGAGGAGGAGGAGGAGGAGGGGCTGTAAACCCAATGCCTGATGGCAAAGTTGCATCTACCCTACCTCAGAGTCCTTCAGTGACATACTCATGGGAAAGTGTCCCCTATAGCAGAGTCTCACCTGCTCCAGGTCAATGGAGGGGAACGGAGCGGACAAATGATTAAAGCAGCCCCCCTTTTAATAATCGATAAGGCATTAGAAATAGTGAATAATTCAGCACAGCCACCTGGGATCCAACAACTTGGCACATATAACACATATAACGCATGTGTAACGCACGTATATGCCCTCTAGTCCACAACAACACAATACTGGGTCCACACAGACCGGAGCGAAGACCCGGCCACACAAAGCCACAAGGACCCCCACGTTCCGGGTCCCGGTCTGGTGGTCCACCCCGACTCAAGCGCAGGCCTACCGTAAACATCAGGACGGCTACAATGGCGACGACGACACCCCCCCACACACACACACACACACACACACACACACACACACACACACACACACACACACACACACACACACACACATACACATACACATACACACACACACCGTCTCAAATAAACACCGATATCGGTAAATCCCGTCCCGATCCGTCTCGACCCGGGATCCTATCGGGATCCCACCGGGATCCTCGGACCGTGGACAAAAGGAGGACACTTGGAGACACGTCAAAGGTCACGAGGGCACGCGAACCGGACCGGATCGACCGGCGCGGTTCGCGTGGACTAATATCGAATATCGACCAACCGAACCGAACCGCCATGGCGCTCATATCGGTACTTACCGGACCTGGGGCTGGTAGCGGATCACGGGGCGCGGAGGGTTAACGGCAGATCGCTCATCCCTTCAAAGCATGACTCGGTTCATGTGTTCATGTGTTCCAAAAGGAGATCCCGATTCACCCGTCGAGGTCCACTGAGGTACCGGCTCTCCTCGCTACACACGGCGGGGAAACGGAGGACGGGTTCGGGTTTTCCGTGCGACGGAGATGTGGATCAGAAACGCAGCCATTTCCCATTAAACATTAATAAGATGGGACGACAGACTGGGCATGCGCAGACGGACAGATGCGAGTTAACGCTTTCCTCCTCCGCCGCTTCAACATCCGCGCCGTAATATTTTTTTTCTCTCCAAAATTCAAAATGCACAAATATAAAAGGTAGATGAACGCCGTTAACAACCATTTTCCATTAATACACTGATCCACCATTTGCAATGCATTTGGTATGTTACCACCCGCCCCTTTAAAACATTAATACGGCGTCCCGTCGTACAGAAAGGAAATCTTATGCATAATTTAGACAGCCAGAATAAATCACATTTTGGGGATTTCTTTGTTACTCCAGAGACAGAAAGCTGGGCTGGACACAGAATAGAGATGAGGTTTTTATTCCGTTTTATTTTTGGGGGAAAGTAAAAACATTGGATTTTCACCATATAGGCCTATTGACAATGTTCATGACCCTACATGTACAGATGAGAGGATGGAGACAAACCAAACTTAAAAATATCTTACATTCAGCAAAGGATTGCAGACAATTATACTGACCCAAACTTATTGCAAGTTCTCAAAATGCAAAGTAAAATGTTAAACTGAATCCATGTCTGGTTGGATAAAACATCACTGAACACAACAGTAAAACAGCTTACGAGACAAGATCAAAGCAAGCGGGACAATTGGAGAAAAAAAAAAAAAAGGCCTGCAATTGAGGGGATCATTATAAAAATTGGTAAAATGTGCCACAACAATTGCAACACCGAATTGAAGTGAGGTGGTGGAAGATGATGCATTGTCGAACAGCTCCAGGTCAAAATGTTGTGCTTTACAACACCTTGTATCTCCCTTTGCTCGTCGGCTGGTAAGAATTTTGCTGTAATGAAGAAATAAAAATAGACAAAAGCAACATTAGCAGACTGCTATGATTTTTGTCCTTTCTTCCCCTTTGCAAACAAAATACACACAATTTGGATGTAGACACCAAGTACTTGTATATTTAAAGCAATGGCTCCAAGCACATTGTGGGTTGGCTATTGGGCCAAACCACCCCCTTATTAACACACCACTTTAGAATAGTAGGCTAGAAATGTAAACGTTTTACAAATCTAATCAATCAATGTGTCTTGTTAACTGTTTTTATTAAGAGTGAACTGATCCAAACCACATCTGATATTGGCCATCAGATGTGGTTTGGATCAGTTCACTCTTAATAAAAACATTTAACAAGACACATTGATTGATTAGATTTGTAAAACAATAATCATTATATATTGTTGTAAAGCTCAAGAAAGCTTTGCTCTCATTTCTGTACCCATCGGTACAGATGATGAATTGTAATGCCCTGTACAACACCACACAGATGACAAGCAGTGTCCCACTGGGAGCAGCCAGAGATAGCACTTACTAGTCTGATGAGCTCTTCCTTGATCAACCTGGTGATTTCCGCTTTGGCTTTCTGCACAGCCAGTTCATTTGCACCTTGAGACAAATACAACACATGACAATTACATACAGACATTTACCACCAAATGGCATATCGTAAATCATTTGCGTGTTCCCGATACGTACTTTCAATAGCCAAGTAGATTTTGCGCTCTCCCTCCTTAGGTTCCTTCCCTGGAGGAAAGTAGGTTCCTCGGATGGTGATGGCGGCCTCCGAATATTCACCAATCCTCTGGAGTGCCTCCTTGGACGTCACCTTCCACCTTGCCGTCTGCAACGCAACCGCACAACCGTTTTCCCATTCAGCAACACAGACTCGGATAATAACACTGGTACAATTTCAAGGAATTAAGCCGATATTTTCCCATGAGCCAACAACAACTATGTTATCTTCGAGGGAAAGATGCATCAGTGGTTCAGAAAATCCTCGGGTAATGTATTCGTGATTGTGGCCATGTATTATGGGATGTTGTCGGTGAAGCGTAGCTGGGAAAGTAGCAATCTTTAGGAAACTCCTCATTGCTCACGTGCCTTAGTTTGTCAGCCCCCCCTCTCTTGTGTCGGTTGTGCCCGGTGCCAGTTTTTCTCTCTCCCTAAATTGCAGGTGAACTGGCTAATTAGCTCCAGGTGTTTGGACCTGGAGCTCCTGGAGTGTTTGGTCTACAGCAGCCGTTTGGATTCCACTTACACTGATTCTGTTTCTGTTAAACATTATTATTATTCTGGTCATTATTTTGTTTAATGTTTGCCCTGTGTGGTCTCCCCTTTGTTACATTGCTGTGAGCCGGGCAGATGTAACAAGTTGAATATAAATATTCCAGAACTGGCAAATGCAACGCAGCTACAATAATCAACTCTGTCTCTGACCAGAACGTAGCCAACAGCTGAGCCAAAAGAGAGAGAGATTTGTCTCATAATTATTAATACAAGTAGGAGTCAACTTTTGTCTTGTTAATTGACATTTGAATTAATTATTTATACATGTACAAATCTTTTGAGACACATTTTACGGTGTTTGAGATGTGAGATTCTCACGTCGTGTCACTTGATCCACAAATGCAGATTCAATAGTTCACAAGCCAATTTTAGATTTGAGACTCATTGCAATTAATGTGTAAAAAAATCAAATATTTTTTTAGGTATTTGTGCAAAAGCGTAGTGTTGTGTAGTGTACTGCTGTGTTGTGTAGTGTGTGCAGTGTGTGCGTAGTGTTGCATGCGTGCAGGTCCAGAGCTACTGGAGACCTGGGGAAGACGTTGATATCCTAAGTTGTGTAGCGTAGTGTTTTGTAGCATGTTGTGTAGCACAGTGTTGGTGCGTGTAGGAGCTACTACAGACCTGGGGGAAGTCGTTTATCTCCAGCTCCTCCTCGTATCTCTTGACCGTCTCGGCCTGCTCCGCTGCCTGCCGCTCCTCCTCCAGCTTCTCCACTGGCGTGTAGTTCAGCTTGGCGTTGATCTTCTCGGCCAGCTGCTCGGCGATGGTCTTGGCCGACACAGAGGGCGCCATGATGGTGCCGCCACGCAAGATGGCGTTGGTGGCCTGCTGCATCACATCCTGGAGGAAGAGAAATAACAAGGAACATGTATTAGAAGTCACAACACAGAGAGACCACCGTTAGAATTTACTCTCCTGGGTTTTAGTGTGTGTTCATGTTTTGTATTACTAGAACAGGAGGATAACGGCAGGGAATCTTTATACACAAGGACGGAGGATCCTCCATTTTATTCAAATATGACTATAAATTACGGTTGGGTGATCGTTTCTATTTTCATATCGTCCAATCGTGGCTACCGAGATCACCAATAGGCAATCCGATCACCAAAAATACAGGTGCTTTTTTTGTTTTGTTTCTACCAATGTGCAGGTTAAACTGATTCACACTGGAGCTCCACTGGCCACGCAGTTTGTACCTGCTTTTTACTGTTGTAGAGCTAGCAGGATACACTTCTAAATAGCGATTTTAATGTTATATCCATTGGGAACATTTAGAAATGTGAGACGTATCCAGTATAATTGCTTTTTAGTTAGGCTATTGTTTAGGGCAGGGTACTTTGTAATTCGCCTATTGTGTAGAAATATTAACCAGCCGATGGCTCTATAGGGAGGAGTGCTGCTGCCCAACGGCTTCACATGGAAGCCCCGTCTGCTGGGCAGGTAGACACCGCTAGACACACGGGACTCGTACCAGTGATGTGTCTTTCTAAGTTTAAAAAATAAAAAATAAAAGACTTTCAAACTACATTAACTGCTATTGAGATGTGTTATAATACACCACCACAGTAGTGCTATGCTGCTATAAATTTCACTTTTGATGACAGACAAACCTATTTTAGTCTCAACAATATGCAACGGCAAAGGCTTTAATTTAGACTAGGCCTCGTTAATTAAATATCCTGCTTCAAAAGTTTAACAAAATACATATCAACATAATATAAAATGAATTCATAAGATGTCTTATAAATACATTAAATACAAATGTCTAGGCCTACAAAACGATTTCACATACCGTTTACCCTTAATACCAGCATAGGAAAAAACAATCGTTGATCATCCCTTCAATCATTGATATACAATCCCATTGCCAATGGGCACATGCCTACTATAAATAGAACTATATTATATGTTGTGAGATGATACCCGCTACACCATCATCATCAAGTTAACCTCGCTGACTGAAATTAAAAAAAAAAAAACAGGCTGGAAAACCATTCAGAGTGAAAACATGAATGGGGTGGCCATCGCCGGACGCCCCCTGCCCTACCTGAGCCTCGGCCCCCAGGTTCTTCTGGGCGTTGATGCGGAGCGCCAGCCGCTTAGCCATCTCCAGCTTCTGGATGTTCCCTGCGGAGGGCGGGCCCAGGCTGGCCAGCCCCCCAGCAGCGGCGGCGGCAGCGGCCATGGCTCCCGCCGAGCTGCCGGAGGAGCCGGGCGCGGAGAGGTCCTTCACACGCTTCTTAGAGTTGAACATGCTCTCGATCTGCTCGTCAATCTGAGGAGGGGGTAGGGACAGCAGACATGTTGTCATGGCGACTGACGATGTTGTTGTTGTTCTAAGGCCTAAGCAATAACGTTAAAAAGGGGACCCTATTTTACCACAAAGAGTGTGGGAGTGTCCGTGACGGACAGATCAACCTACCAGCATACCCATTAGACTGTACCAACTTGTAGGGTGATCCATCCATCACACTCCCACCCAGATGTTCATGTTCAAGTTCTTTATTTGTCAAATACACAACGAAAAACAGCCAGTAGCAGTCATTGCTGGCAATGGCAAGCTCTCCTCAACAATGCAGGCAAGTACAAACAAGAAAAATTATTATCAAAGTAAGAAACAAGAAGGGTAATAATACACAAGTATTTTTAAAAAGTATGCAAGTGTAAATAAAAGCTAAATATATGTAGAATGGATCATATATATAGTGCAGTAGAACGGTACAGTGTGTTGATACAAGATGTATGACGAGCAATTTTGGTGGTAAAACGGGGGTCCTTTCCTACACGTCGTTGTTGTCTCACTGTGTGTTCACACCGAAAGCGCACAAAGAGGAATCCACCTTGTCCACTCCACCTAAGTCGCTTTTGTCGCTTTTGTCCCCCTTCAGAATGTTCGTTCTTGCTTTTTTTTAATTTAAAGGGCCAGCGCGCCACACGCGCTAAACACCACCACGCAACTACTGCTGTAGCACAGCCCATTTACCGACATCGTTGATCACGGAAAGTTACTTGATAAAGTCATTAAAAACAGAATTACTCCGATTGGCTGGAGGGTGTAGGTTAAAAAGTGTTAATGTACACCTAGGAAAGACGTTGACGCTATGAAGACGCTATGGCCACGTTGCTTGGCAACACCTGCATACGGGAGATATTAAATAGTCTGCTCGACTTGTAAAAATAAAAAAACCCTCACGATTTTAACTCTAAAACACATTAAAGTATTATTAATTGATTAAATATTTCATTATTTTGTAAGTGACCATGGTACTTCGCGTAAGCAACCGTCCTCCGCTTCGCGTCGTCCATTCATTTCTGTTAATGGACACCTAGTCGGGCATTATCCCTCACTTACTCCCCAATCATATTTACGGAAATGATCATCCCAAATAAACACTGATTTTGCCAAATGTAATGTTGTCAAATCATAGAGGACTGGGTGTTCTGCTACGGCAGCAATCAGCATTTCCAGCGACATCTTGGAACGAATGTTTGGTAGGAACTAAAGTTACGCAGGTTGTTCTCTGGGACAGATCTGACCGAGGGATGACAGCGGAACGAGACATCCCCATTGGCTATCGATTTTCCACCTTTCCCTCCTAGACGCGTCATAGCTCATTTACATAAAGTTGGAGGATATTTAACTTTTTTTAATCCTCCTAAGTCGCCTAGTCCACCCGAGTCCGCCTATTCCTCTTTTCCCTCTTTGTCCGCCTGGCTCCCAATACACAATGAATGACTTCCGGGATCATTTGCCTCTTTGTGCGCTTTTGGTGGGAACGCACAGTCACTCTTCTATGGGGGGTGAGGGGGTCAATACTCACATCCAGGGCCCCGTCCTCGTCGTCAGAGTCCTGCAGGCCCAGTGCAGCTTTCTGGAGCTTCTTCCTCTCGTTGGCCAGGGCGTGCTCCGTCTCGTCAAACTTGAAGCCCTTCCCTGAGAACCCACTGCTGCTCTTGATGCTCTTCCCTTCCTAGTGGAGTAGGGAGGAATGCATGAATTGTTTTAATTTAATAGAACAGGAGCAAAATGGCAGAGATTGTGATACAGAAGGATTTTAGGTAAATATGACTATAAATTAGGGTTGGGCAATCGTTTCTATTTTCATATCGTCCAATCGTGGCTACTGAGATCGATAATATCGATCGGGTCCTCTAGCAAGAATCTATGGAAGACTTGTGCTTTTATTTGTTTTGTTTCCACCAATGTGCACATTAATTTCATTCACACCAGTGCGCCACTGGCCACGCAGTTTTACCTGCTTTTTACTGTTGCAGAGCTAGCGGGATACACTTCTAAACAGCGAATTTTATGTTATATCGTATAACATAACATATCCGGTTTAGGCTATTGTTTAGGGCAGGATGCTTTGTAACTCGCCTATTGTGTAGAAATATTGACCAAACGATAAGCTCTATAGAGAGGAGTGCTGCTGCCTGACGGTTACGCTTGAAAGCCTGGCAGGTAGACACCGCTAGACAGGACTCATACCAGTGATCGCTTTTTCATTTCAGATCGCTGTAATTCGGAGCGTGAATATCTGTATAATATTCAATATCTTTCTAACTTAAAACAAAAAATGACTTTCAAACTACATAAACTGCTATTGAGATGTGTTTTAATACACCACCACCACCACAGTAGTGCTATGCTGCTATATATTTGTAAATAGGTACATGAATAGAAGAGAGAGAAAGTGGGGGGAGGGAGAAATACAAGTTTGGATTACAGAAGAGACGGTTAGTTTTCCTTTGTAAGAGAATATGGTATATTAGCATGGATTTATATTTTTTAATTTCCATTTAAAAAGAAAATTCATGTCTTGTCCATTTATCATCTAGGAAACTCAATGGCCTGTGTCTAAACCAGCTTGTTCAAACTCTATTGTGATTCCTCATTGCGATTCAAAGTGTGTTTCTTACAGCCTTCTGTTGGTCTTTGAAGGAGGACCAGAGCTTCTCCAGCTCAGATGGCACAGGGGATCCGGAAAGTTCCAGGGCCTTGACGATCTCGCCGGCGTAGCGGGCCTGTTCCTCCGTGATGAAGGTGTAGGCAAAGCCCTGGGGGAAATTAATAAAACATGAATGTTCAAAATGTGTAAAAAAGTTTTGGTGATTCCGTCTTTGCACACCCTATGAGACATCATGGCTCAACGGGAGATTGTTGCAATCACAAAATGAGCAAAGAGAAATGTTTATATAACTATAATGTTAGCCTAGTATGATTGAAACAATGAAGCTTCACTGAAAGAAATAAAGAAACAAAATTAACAATAAATTCAGTTTCTTATAATACACCCACTCATTGGTTGGTGCATTTAACAAAAAAATATATTATCCTTTCAAGACCTTTAGAGACCTTTAAAACCATAACCATAACCAAATCATGTGACCATTAACCATAAAGTACTAAACATTGAGTATTCCATTTCATTTTTTGTATAATGTAATGTTTTAAATGGAAAGTGCTTTTAGTTTTGTATGATACAATGCTTATTCTCTTTACCCCTGTCTGAATTATAACATTTGATGCCATAATTATCTTGTGGATTTGCCTATTATCCCTGTTAAATAAAAAAACTACATACTATGCGCTAAATACCCAATATGTGTTTTCTTTTGTTCAACATACTTTTGTGTGAATAAACAGCCTGTTTGAATGCCTGTGAATGAAGCAGCCTGTTTCAGCCTGTTATTATCACCTAACATCCTGAGAGCCTCCTTGCAGGTTGACTAGCAAAGTGAAACCTTTTAAATGAAAGCATTATTGACGTGACGCCAGAGCTGCCTTGGTCACTGTTGGCCATTTTGTTCTCACATACTGTTTTGGCGTACTAAATAGTATGTTAGTATGGAATTTCGTATGCAGCCCAAGTTTGTCATCCGTGTTAATCCAAGTTAACCCTCCTTAACTCCTAGAGGCTGACCTTGTTGCCGGCGCGTCCTGTGCGCCCGGCACGGTGCACGTAGTCCTCATAGTGGTTGGGACAGTTGTAGTTCACCACTAGGATGAGCTGCTTGACGTCCAGCCCTCTGGCCGCCACCGAGGTCGCCACCATCAGGCGACACGCGCCGTTCTTGAAATCATTAATGACGCTGTCCCTGTCGTACTGGTCGATCCCTGAGGAATGCGGACACAACATGCATTGCACTATTATACTGACTATTTTCTTACGTTATTATACATGTATATCTCGGTCAAAAATTGTACAAAATATATTTTTACTTGACAGACTTCTAATGACACCAACTTTGAGGCACTGTGTTTAAATAATAAATTCATGGCAATAAAAATTCAATCTGATTATGCATTTGCGCCAAAAAAGGTAAAAAAAAGAATCCTTGGTTGAAATATGCAGATGAGACTTCAATGATATCCAAAATAGACTACGTGCATTGGCAGACTGAAGCCCTATCACAGTATGCCCTACCCCCTAACACTTCATTTGGAGCCACTCCTTGAGGTAGTGGGCACCTCCGAACTGAGCCAGAGCGGAGGGCTGATTGGCTCGAAGCCGTAAAATACACACCTGTGACTGCATAACAATTCAGTTTTAGTATTAATGCGCCTGTATGCTAAAGCCTGTATGCTAGCCTGTGTTGCTTGACAACTATTTTGCTGTCTTGAGGATCTATACTGCTTGGTGGAAGAATTATGATTTGTTTTGAATAAATAATCACATTTTATGTTGCTGTGTGTTTATTTTGTGAAATCTGACTAGGTGGTCTATAGTAACCATTTTAGTAACCGTTTGATGAAAGCAATAAGTCACTTTAGGCAGTGATTTACAGTCATTTTAGAACTAGGGGTGTGGCACAACTCAGCCTGCACTAGCTGTTCTATAATCACTAACCCACAGCCTCTCGTGGCTTATTGCTTAGCTATAAAAGTGGGCAGACCTCCGTGCAGCGACATGCAGGGGTAGGAGGCCTTCATGAGGTCCTTGAGGAGCGCGTCGGCATGCTCCTGCTTGTCCACAAAGATGATGACCGAGCCCTTCTCCTGGTAGTGCCCCAAGATCTCCAGCAGCTTCAGGAACTTCTTGTCCTCCTCGATCACCAGCTGCACATGATGACGGAGAGGGGGGGGGGGGGGGGGTGTAGACAAAGGGGAAGGATGAAAAGGTAGATGTTATTAAGCTTTTCACCATTTAAAAATGGAGGAACCAAAATAAATATAGGATGAAATCAGTCTTCCACCATATTCTGTTTGGCTTCCCAGGTTTCTAGAAGATGGGCTCAATTCATGCACCCATTTAAATGTTCAGTCTGCATAATGTACTTTCATTCTACACACTCAGTTTGTACTAAAAATATAGTATACAATTTATATAAATGTTTTGGAGCCATGAACTTTGGACCAACAATAGAATTAGTTGGGAGGGGGGGGGGGGGGATAACATTACAACATACTCCTTCATACCAAATGCCATAACCCTGTTGAATTCTTAACCATGTCTACATTCACTTTGTCTTAGGTCTCGTCCACACATGGAAACAGATTTTTTCCCCATCCATTAAAAAAAAAAATCCTGTCCACACCAACAGTGTTATAGAAAATATCTCTGTCCACAAGAAAACGGAAAAAAACGATGTAAGCGACTCATAAGCATGCCAGGCCAGTAGGTGGCGATACAACTTGATGTCATACACCACAGAAGAACATTAGAAGCATGCGCATCTCCTTGAGCGGCGAATACAACAACACAGCACCGGTAGTACGCCACTGTTTGTCAGTTTCTAGCACATGCTCAATGTGTGAAACAACATTGTGTGTGTAAATCCAGGTCAGAGTTTTGAAAAGTCTCCACCCTGGAAGGAGTTTTTCAAAAGCTTTGTTTTCAATAACCTGAAACGCCGTTTTGGTGAGGACAGCAGGCCAAAAGCAGAGAAAATACTTTAATACGTTTAATACATTTTTAGAAATACCCATATATGTGTGGACAAGGCCTTAGAAATCTCCCCTCCACTGATTCTTCTTACTTGTATGGTATTGCCATTGGTTATTCTGTTGTATATGTGTCACTGCTTCTGTTTGCTGCTGCGGGGAGGGGGGCTGCTCTGTCGGCTGCTGATGTCAACTGCTGGTGTTCACTAGTTTTCTATTCAAAGTTTATGTTGTGGGAGAAATTTACCCTTACATTTAATGATAATACATAATTATTGTCTTGCCATTATGCTATATGAATCTAATAAGTGTGGAGAAATACAGAGAATCACAGATGGGGTAAATCTTATAAATAAACCTTTGACATTCAGTGTCCCCAATATCATTTAGATTTTCAGGGTGTTGCCCTGAAAAGAAACAGAGCCAGTGACCACGTGAACATCCTGCCTAGTCTGGGATGAACCTAGTCTATTGTGTTGATAACGCGGCCCCCTTACAATTGTTAATTACGCAGCAAGATACTCACACATCTGCATTTATCCCTTTTGGCTCCCGATCAGAGGGGGGTCAACCGACAACTCTGTGGAAAGTAGACTTGCCTAGTCTCTTTGTCTATATTCTACCTACATATGGTTAATCAAGTTAAAGTTATCTTTAAAGTTAATCATTGCATATTCTGAGTGGATTCTACTATCATAAATTGTGGTATCATAGTCAATTGGTTAAAGGAATATTTATTGGGTGTGATTTTCATTGTGCTCATACAGAATGCAATACATCTTTATGTTGACTGATATTTTGTTACAGGTACAATTGTTTTCTTTGAATTATTACTTTACTCAAGATTGGTATTTATTATATGTAAACTATCTCAAATCAGTGATTTAGTTTATAGTTAATTTTATCTCACAAGGACATGTGCTGTAGAAGTGTAATAGTATGCCCAGCTGATGTGGAGCTGTGAACGGGCCACAGGGGAGGAGCCTAATCTTTAGGTTCGAATAGGTAAACACTGTATAGGTTGCTGTGATTGGGTGATTAATGCATGGAGGAGGAAACCACAAAGGTAACCTATATAACCTGAAGTGTGAAGCACAATACCAGTTCTTTGTCAAACAAACTCGGCTATATTTGTGCTTGCTCTTGAGTACAAATAAAGTCTTTATCTTTCATACTCCAGATCTCCCGAACTCTCTTATTGTGTTAAGTTAAGTGTTATGTTGTACTAGTTTTTTTCCACAACAATGTTTAATATATTGAACGTGTCACGTGACGTGTCCAAATTCAACACTGCCCTTCCCTGGGTCGCGAGCGATACATCCGCAGAGTGCAAAGTGGGTTAGACGAATGGCCGTCGAGATAATGGACGAGATTATCAGACGGCAGACACACAGAGATTTCTGCCTTTATAGTTAGTTACACTGCAGACATCGCGTCCTGCCACAAATTGTGCTCTCTGTTTACGACAGAGTGACAGCTGACATAAAACAAAGGATCGGGCTCAATTTAGGTTCATGCTCAATATAGCTGTTACCGATCAGTAAAAAAAATGCCTTGAACGGCCCGAGTCCGAGTCTTTGAGATCGGATCGGGACATGCCTTATTTTTTTACCCACCCCCATTCACCGAAAAAGAATATCAGGTGAGAGCCAATCAGAGGCAGAGTAGGGGCACCTCAGAGCCAATCAGAGGCAGAGTAGGGGCACATCTTCACAGAATGTGGGTGGGGAAAAAGAATAACACTACACACAGAGACAGACCTGCTAAATGTCAGGCGCACTGGTGGGACCAATGAAAATGTTTAGTCCCACTTGACAGATTTTTGGTCACCTGGAGCCCTGCATCCTACAGACAACGCTATAGTGTATTCGCCTAGAGTCAATACGCATCAACTACATTCTGTTCTGTTTGGCATTAAACCATACAAAAGATAAAATCGCAGCAAAAGAAAATCATATCGCATCACAACATTTACAGAAAGGCAATACATATATTATCACCATTCACCACTCAAAAACCGTCCCTAAAACAAAGTGTATCGTATATCCTTATAGTGGATATACGATACATAGTATTGTATATAGTACGATATATAGTTCTGGTCCTTGATTCTGATTCCCGAAGCCATTGTAAAATAATATAAACACACATGTGACTCCATAACAATTCATGTTTTGTATTAATGTGCTAGATGGTCTAAAGTAACCATTTAGTAACCTTTTCATAAAAGCAATAAGCCACTTAAGGCTGTGATTTACAGTGATCTTAGAAGCATTCTAAAACCACTGTAAACTACTGCCTCTCATGGGCTATTAATAATAATAATACATTTTATTTGATGGCACCTTTCAAGTCACCCAAGGTCACCTTACAGAAAATAAGCCACCTATTGCTTAAGTTAACAACACAGGGACACCTACCACGTGTTGCTGCACATCGGAGCAGACCACGCTGCGGCCGCCCACCTGCACCTCCACGGGCTTGGCCAGGATGCGGCGGGCCAGCGCCTCCATGGCTCTGGGAAACGTGGCGGAAAACATCACCGTCTGGCGGTCGGGTCGCACGTTGTCCACGATGCGCATCACCTGTCATGCACAGCCATCAGGTGGAAGTTTAGCGAGATTCCTTTTTATCCCCTGTGTACTTGTGCAAGTGCGTATGATTTTTGTGGTTGTGATTTAAAATGTATGCATTATAAGTGAATATGTACACTCTGATCTCTTTTTAAAATTAGATTTTTATCTCAATCACCAAAACAAAAAATAAAAAGGTACAACATGCAAGATTTGCTCCTTTCCCTCTACTTCATGTACTTTTAATAAATGCCGATATATACAATTCATCCATCCATGTCCAAAGCTAACCTGTGGCTCGAAGCCCATGTCGAACATCCTGTCCGCCTCGTCCACCACCACGTAGGTGGCTCTCCGCAGGTTGGTGACGCGACCTGGAGGGAAGAGGAGCACATGGACCACCCATCACACCAACAAACATCCAAAATATATTACAGTACTTTGTTGAATACTCGATTCTGATTGGTGAATTACGGCATTCTACGGTCTGTTATTTCTGAATAGCAGACCGCTGCTATGGATGCTATGCCCAAACGTAGAATCACTTTTTTATATCAAAATCATATTTTGTTATATTTTGTGTCAACCTATTGATTTCTTTAGTAAGTAGCCGTGTAATAAGCGGGATAATGTACATCATCGCATGCAAAATAAACCCGGAGAGGGTGAAGACCCCAATGCGAGGCAGAGGGGTCTTGAAATCACCCTGAAAGGGTTTATTTTTGCAATAATGACCGGCTCGCTGTACTTTATCACTTACATATTACATTCATGTGCAATAAAACCCCATCATTGTCAACATAAGTGCGATTTAACAATATTGAAGTCCAGAAGATATAATGTACATACATATATTTGGCTAAAATATATTTTTTTTATATCAATGCATTTTCTCCCAGCACAGTGGGATGGTTGGTTAGGGTATTCTCTGTGGTCTTGCGTACCATCTCAGGAGCCTGAGGGAACTTTAAGAGTCAGAAAACAGCCTCAAGACACAATACAAGGAGCCACCAACCATTATGTGGCCAAGCACACTGTCACCTACAAGGGAAACATATTAGAGATTACCTCGCATGTGTGGAACAAACAAAACCACTTTCCTTTCACTTTTTATCTGCGATTTAAGATTCTAGACACAGTGGAGAGACACACAGTTGCAGATGCAAGATGGGGACCATTGTTCCAAACACATTTGTGTGATTTCTGTATGCAAGGCCTTGGTGCACATGGTGGCGGTGAATCAAACTAATAACACTGCAGTGTAGTATTAACGACTTCATGGGGATGGATGGGATAATACTGTATACTGCCTGTCAAAGTACCAGGGGGTACATTGGCAGGCAGTGTACAGTCAGCTTATTGCAGGCCTATCTTCAGTATTTAGGCAGAACCAGTTGCACCTACCTGTTCTTGCCCTCATCTTCCTTATCTTCCGGTAGGGCGTTGAAAAACGTCAACAGTTTAGTAGTTGGCACTGACGTAGGGCAACATGTGCTGGGTTCATGTAAAGCCATGCATTTTTATTTTGCATTAAAAAGCCAATAAGGTACGAGGGGATCACGAGTTGTGGACGCTTGCAACTCACCACTGTTGGCTCCCAACATGTCAATCATTCTTCCAGGCGTGCAGACAATAATCTCAGCCCCTCTCTTCAGCTCAGCGATCTGGATCACAGGAAGAAAACAGAAAAATAATGGCATGAACGTCATTATTACATATTTAAAAATGCTACATAAACTGAATAAGGAGGAAATATCCTCCTTATGTTGACATGCCAACCTGTACATTAGGGGTGTCACGGTTCCCCTCAAAAAAACATGCCGTACGGGTTATTACACCCCTATTGTACACGTATAATACACATGATAAAAGCCCCAATACAAAGTTTGGACAAGAGGTTGCTTGCCTCTCATTGAAATGAAAATGAAATAAAGACATGTCACTTCATCCCACAACGTAAAACCCTCCTTCACGTGATGACAAAATGAACATGTGCATCAGCCGTGTACCTGTTCGCTGATGCCCGTGCCCCCGTACACACAGACCACCCTGAGGGCCAGAGGTTTGGAGAACTTCTTGCACTCCTTAGTGATCTGCAGAGCCAGCTCTCTGGTGGGAGTCATGATCACCGCTAGGGGGACGAGACCAATGCAACACATTCAGACATTATACAGGAGGCTTAAAAGGGTACTGTAAGCATTATTCATATTTATTTAAGAGCTCTTATTTGAGTGTAATTAGTTAGAAATGCCATCCGTCAGCTATTATTGAGTGACATGGGCTGTGAAGATATCCGTTTCGAGTTGACTGTGCCTGACTTTGTATGAGCCCATTTAGATTTTAGACTACTCCCGGTTAATTTCTGACCAATCAGATCAGAACTAAGCGAGCCTTTCCCCCAACGAGCCAGGTGCATGAATGCAGCGCTGTGTGCATGCAGAGAAACGTAGGGAGGGTGGGAGCAGAGAGGGAGGGGACTTATTGGGTTGTTTAGTTTCAAAATCTTGCTCTCTTCTGCTCCACCCCTTTACAACTCTGGAATCTTACCTACAGCAGCTGTAAAGGCAAACTTATGGAATTACGATTCAGGTAAGAGAGGGGTATCTTACAATTAAATATTTGCATTACAATGTACTCATTTACTGACAATTTCACTTAATCCATTTGACACAAGATTGAGCAGTCAATACATGCATCATATGTGTTAAAGTGGCAAGAAGTGAAGTGTCAAAAAGAGGTGATGCGGGCCCCTTACCAATGGGTCCCTCGCTCTCCTCCAGGGGCCTCTGGTCCATGATGTGTCGGAACATGGGCAGCAGGAAGGCGATGGTCTTGCCGCTGCCGGTCTTGGCGATGCCGATGAGGTCGCGTCCAGACATGATGGCGGGGATGGCCTGGGTCTGGATGGGGGTGGGCTTCTCATAGCTGTGCCTGGACACCATGAGAGGGAGAGGGAGGTAGATAGAGCATCTATTAGTAGTACGTGTAATTCTTAAGAGAATGTTAGAAGGACCGACACCAATTTTCAATGGGATCAATATGCTCTAATAAGACATTCATATGCATTGTGTTCCAGAGTCATCAGAATAAATTAATTTGAGTTTTGTTAATTAACTAAATTTAGCGTTGGTTTAGTTTTAGTAATTAACTAAATGCAGTTAATCATCAACGTCAATAAAAATATGCATGCATTCTACAAAAAAATTCAAATAGTCACACACACCCATGCTGCCTGCATTGAAAGAACAATACCCTTCATCCTTTGGTGAATACATTTTGAACGCATACGGAGCTACGATGGCATTCCTTCAGACTGACCTCTTGAGGGCATTGAGGATCTTCATGGACGTGCCACACTGCACCCACGTCTTGATGGGCTTGGGACAGCCCTTCCCTTTGACCGTGATGCCTTCCAGCTCCAACCTGTAGGAGTGGACATCTGAAAAGGCAAGTCTGGCATTAGAGCAGGAACCTTGTCTGACCCCAACATTTCCACAGTGAGGTCAAAGCTATGAAGACGGTTTCTGTTCAACATTAATTTAAGAGTAAAAGACATGTCTACACTATAAGGGGCACTTGGGACTGAAGGGGGACCTTATTTAAGGCAATGCCACAAACCTTCTGGAGTCATCCTGGCCAGCTCGGGGACCTCCACATAGAAGTTCTTGCGGTAGGGCTCATACTGGATCTTCTGGTGGTCCACGGGCTCCAGCACCTTCCGCTGCTTGGTCTGGTAGCCCGTCAGAGCCGTCTGCAGGTCCACCTCCTCTTCCTCAGAGGAGTACTGCAAGCACACACATATCATCTTAACACCAGGCCTGAGAGTTGGGTTGAGAAAGTATCCATATCCACTGAATAGCTCATCCGTGGAATTATTGATCATTCATGGTGAATAATAATAAAAACTCAGAGTGAAGCAAAAATAATTATTAGCAATAGTGAAAGTGAACATACCCCTCTTATGAACCTAAATTGTGACTCATGTATGCATTGACATCCCTGATGGACAGAGCAGTCTTTGTGGGTGTGCAGGTGCACTGATAAGTCTGGATTTGTGTCAAAAATAATGATTCTGATCCTGTTTCACGAAGCAGGAGCGCTTACCTCCATGGCATCCTGATCATTTATCATCAGCTCGCCCTTCTTCTTGTGGGTATGAGGTCCCTTCTTGGTTTTAACCACTGTCACCACCTTGGTCACCATCATCCCTCCCTTCTGTACAAAAACAATTCTCCTGGTAAAAACCTTGGAGAGAGGTTACAAAAGCACACCGAAACTTTGACCACTTTGAGCCCATTGCTCAGGGTCGCCAACGCTCACCTTGTCGTTTCCCCGCACACCTCCCATGTTGAACTTCTTCACCTCCTCCTTCACCCCCTCCATGTAGGCGTCCAGGGGGTCCACATCGTCATCCTCCTCCTCCTCTTCCTCTGCCACCTCCTGCTCCATGGGAGTCTCCTTATCCCCCTCCTCCTCCTCCTCTTCCTCTGGCTTCTCCTGCTTCATCTCACTCTCCTTCTTCTCCTCCTTGCCCTCACCTTCCTCCTCCTCCTCATCTCCCTCCATGGGGGCAGGAGCTTCCTCGTCGTCGTCTGGGGAGGAAGACAAAATTGCATTAATGTCTAAACGCATTACCCTCATAAGAAACGTTTTCCTGACGGTTAAAATAAATGGATGGATGCATGTATGGTGCGTTCCCTTACCCTCGTCATCCTCCAGACTCCACTTCTTGCCCTGCTTCATCTCCTCCAGCTCCCTCTTGATCTCGCCAATGTTCTCGATGGCCTTCTTCCTCTGCTCCTCCCTCCACTTCTCCACACGCTCCTTCCGCTTCCTCATCTCCTCCTCCAGCTTATTCTGGTCAAAGTCTTGCTGCGAGTGCACACACAAAACACCAACATACAAGGGCCATTCTGTGAGTTCATTATGGATAGAGATATGACGGTGACAACATGCAAGTTCTCCTGCCCTGCCCATAACCAAGGCAAGGGCACTACGTCTGGAGAGGGTTCGCAGGCGCTTCGCTGTGGCAGCCCACTGCTCCTTGCTACTAGGATGGGTCAAATGCAGAGAAGAATTTCCCCATGGAGATTAATAAATACATATTTTTTCATGGAGATACTCATAATGGTTCCTTTCAGGACCCATGGACAAAGCCTATTCCTATTACTTGAAACTAGCATGAATTAATTGCTTGCAACTTACATCTTCGACTTTTTCGTCCTCTTTCTCTTCTTTTGTCTTTTTCTTTTCGGCGGAGACATCAATTTCTTTCTCTTTGCTTTTACACCCCAGGAACACAAGAATAGTCAACGTTAGCACCACAAAGTTATATGTTCTGGTAACTAGTGAAACAAATCAAATGAAACCAAGGAAAACAAAACATGGAATATTATGTTTTATACCATGGCCTGGGTGAATACTCGATTCTGATTGGCTGGAGAGGTGTGCATTATTTTTCGATAACATGCACGGCCATGACGCAAGCAACCTTATCACCGGTCTAAAAATGAATGTGCTAAACAAAACGTTAGTAACTGTCAACTTGGACCGGACTACGTTTAGAAAGCTTCCCCGTTGCCATGTCGTTACTAAGATCGTCTCTATTTACTGGAGTAATAAGGTAACGTTGCCATGTTGTTACTAAGATCGCCTCTATTTACTGGAGTAATAAGGTAACGTTGCCATGTTGTTACTAAGATCGTCTCTATTTACTGGAGTAATAAGGTAACGTTTCCATGTCGTTACTAAGATCGCCTCTATTTACTGGAGTAATAAGGTAACGTTGCCATGTCGTTACTAAGATCGTCTCTATTTACTGGAGTAATAAGGTAACGTTGCCATGTTGTTACTAAGATCGCCTCTATTTACTGGAGTAATAAGGTAACGTTGCCATGTCGTTACTAAGATCGTCTCTATTTACTGGAGTAATAACGTAACGTTGCCATGTTGTTACTAAGGTCGTCTCTATTTACTGGAGTAATAAGCTAACGTTGCCATGTCGTTACTAAGATCGTCTATTTACTGGAGTAATAAGGTAACGTTGCCATGTCGTTACTAAGATCGTCTCTATTTACTGGAGTAATAAGGTAACGTTGCCATGTCGTTACTAAGATCGTCTCTATTTACTGGAGTAATAAGGTAACGTCTGCATTCCATATGAATCTCATGTTAACTGACATTAGGCATTAGTCGGACCCATATATTTCTCCGGTCATTTGCCATTTCTTTACAGGCACACACAAAGTACTGCGAGCTAAAAGTTGTACTTTTGAGACAGAATTACCCCAAAATATGAATCAACACCCTTATGTTTTTATTGATTCGTAAGTGGCCATGGTATAAGCGGGATAATCCACTCTGAGGTGTGCATGTATCGAAAAATAATGCACTTCACGGAGGTCCTTAGCCCCCGCGTTGTGCATTATTTTTCGATACATGCACACCTCGGAGTGGATTATCCCTTACTTGTAAATACATGCAAGGGTGGTCAAACAGCCTGTAAAATCTATATGCGCTGGGTGACGGATGGATGGGTGATCTGCTTTTGCTAGATACTCACAAACTATTATCTCCACTGTCCAACCTGCACAGAGCAATTTCAGCATGCAAAGTCAACATTAGTTTTTAACTTTGCGACAGTTTGTAATGTGTTTGATATGTCACCTAACCACTAGTCTGGCCTACAGGATGTAGGTTTTTGGCATAACCCCGCCCAAGCCTCCCATTGGGCGACTCCTACAGTCACCCAATGGTAGGCTCTGGGCGGGCTTATACCTTATACTATTGCTGCATCCTGGGCTTAGCGCCGCCCAAGACGATTGTGATTGGTTAAAGAAATAAAAACAAGACAGTGTTTTTTCCCCTATACCAGAATGATAGTGAGTAGAGCCAGACCTTTCTCCAGCACTGGCACAGCGCTAACAACAAAGTGATGGAGATCAAGGCTGGCTATGTGAGACTAACCTAACCACCATCTCACAAGCAGATGGCACATTTGCAATGGGCGTTGAGGTTAAATCATACAAGATCTGTTTAGGCCACAACAAATCTTACTTTTCATCTGTCTTCCTGCTTTTGCTGGGACTGTTGGACCGAGACCTGCGACCACGGCTCCTGCTCCTGGACCTCTTCCTGTCTCGGCTCCTGGACCGTCTCCTCTCCCTGCTCCTGGAGCGCCTGGCGGACACACAAAAGGTCAACCAAACAGAATAACGGCCGACGGTTTCTATGAAACGAACGGGACTGGACGCTGGGCAGTAGTTACCCCCCATCCCACCGTTACAACACAGGACTCTTTCAAGGCCACACTTCACTCAGATACAAGCCTGACCTGGGCCGCTTCCTGTCCCTGGACCGGGACCTGCGGCGGTCCCGGCTGCGGGATCGCTCCCTGCGGTTGCGGTCCCGCTCCCGGTTCCCGGAGCGGTCCTCTTTCTTGGACCGTTTATCCGGAGAGCGGCTCTTGGACCGACTACCGGATCGTCCCCTCGAGGAGGACCGTTTTCTGTAATGTCTGCGGATTTAAACGACAGGATAATACTCTGAACAACACGTTACTGACGTACACACACCGCGTTACAAAAGCGGTCCGTTTATGTGTCTGCTAGCATGCATGTGTTAGCCATTGAAACGCACCTTATAATATATACATCTTAACATTTACTAAGAACCCACAATACGACGACACGGCGGGCTGAACAATATGGACATACCTTGATTCTCGTCCCATGGTTGCTCTGATAAAGAAACAGATTATAAACGCAGTTTATTGACCACGGATGTTCTTCCTACGGGTCCGCTGCTACGTGCAATATATGCGACGAGGCGGACATTGTTGGAAAACAGTGTGGCGCCCCCTGTGGTGGGAGGCCTCGTCAGCACCCATCTGAACCACAGACTATAAAGATAGTCTTTATATACACTGTCTGAACCATAGACTGCATATACAGATAAGTCTTTATATACACATATATAGTTGTGTGTATATATATATATATATATATATATATATATATATATATATATATATATATATATATATAGTCTTTATATACAGTCTATGCTCTGAATTACAGTACACAGCATCAGACTAATACCTTTCTTTTTTCCGAACTTGTTAAGTTGACCTATTTGATACAGAGGAGTACACTCATTTATTGTCTTGAAGGCAAGGAACTGGATCATTTGTGTTGAGTAATATTATTAAAACTCAAGTATTTTTCATTGGTGTTAATTAATGCAAGCTTCTTGTTACCCAGGCATTGTGACATTGAGGGCATCAGTAATTGTGATCAAGATATAATTTCCATGATTTCCATCATTTACATTTATATTTAAGATATACATTTACATTATTTTACTGTTTTTGAGAGATCAAGTCTCTGTAGGCCAGCCGAGAGTTAATAATGTTGTCTCTGAAGCGTCTGGTATCCATCCTAAATAACAAACACACAACATACATGAGAGCTGATGGTAGCCAGCCACACCTTTATTTGGTTGCCTTTATTTGTACATTTCAAATGTTTTAAAGCAAACTGTCTGATTGTTCTGACATTATTGACAAAACAAGTTTTAAACTGCAAATACAGGACCAATGAAACTATTATAGCTGTTCACCACAATTATACACATCAAAAACAAACGTAAATGAAGTAGTAGTATGTATCGTAAATCAGACAAACAATAAATTAACGGAGGTAAAATTGAGAGAAATTTAGTAAAATATCTCACAAATACACGAGCGAGGCTAGTTTATAGCAACAAAGGACATTAACTTTTTACCAGATAGACGCGCATACCAAATCCGTCTCACACTGAATATACTGAACAGCTGCACACAATAGCAAAACACACACTCATGTTCCCCTAAAACACTCGATCTCTTCCCCTGAACATTCCTTTATGCTACATGAATATATATGTACAGTTATTATTGTATATTTAAGCATACATCAGTAAAACAAATATTTCCCACATTCCCTGTGTCGTGAAGAATAAACCATTGCAATGATAGCACTTTGGGACAAAAGGATGTGTGTTCTCAACTAATCACACAGGAATTTTCTGGGACAAAGCAGTAGTCAACCAGGACGGTTACTTTGGTGATAAGGGTCAGGTAAGATTATATTTAGATATCAGAACAGGTATGTCAGTCAAAGCGATATCCAATGCCACTATAGCTATCTTGTTTGGATTAAGAAAGAATTCCCATCAGGGTCTCTGATGGATAAATTAGTTATCGCTATTTTTTTTAATTGTTCTGGAAGTTCCAAATTAGACATACAAAGGTGACTAGGACCCTTGGGCCAAATGACACATTTATAAAACAAAAATAATTTACAGATTTATTTAATGACAGAATAAATACATTAAATATTATTGTTAAAAGGTATCTGTTCAATGTAGGCAGTTCATTAAGATATAAACTAGTTAAATGCTGCTGTAGGTCAGATTTTAGAGCCATTAGATTAGATTTTAGGGTTATTAGTGTAATTGATGAAATGCCATAGCCATCCAGGAGTGAAATGCGCTGTGAGATTATCTGTCTGAGAATATCAGAGAGCCTGAAATAGGAAACATAATCCAAGACTCTGCATGGTGGTATGGCAGGTATAAAGATTAGTGTTTCAAGCCAACTCCAAATGATCTACCAAGACTAAGTTAAAGGCACAATGAGTAGGATTTCTCGGTTGCGGTTTGCAAACAACATTCAAAGTTGCCCCCCCCTTCCTGGCTGAACAACACCAAAAGCCTCTCACCGGCGGTTGAGAGCCAACCCCAGATTGACTCTCGTTTTGGAACTTTTTCCACTGGGTGATCGCCTCGCTATATTATATTTTTTTCAGCGCTGTGTCCAACATTGTCGTAGCTTCCTTTTGGATGCGTGCCTACAATCTAGGACCTGGTAGCTATGAGTCCCACCTCCCACCCTAAGCGCTATTAGTTGGGGGCTAGTGACTGCCCAAAGGTTGACACCCAGAAACGTCTTTTAAAAAAAATATCCTACTCATTCTGCCTTTAAAGAACAAAGTTGTGTGTACTGGTATTGCACGTGGCAAGTCAATTATAAGACTACATGTGTTTTGTGAATGCATCCAGTTTTATCTAGGAAACAAACACCCCACTGGCAAAGTAACATTTATGAAGCAGTCCTTCACTTTCCAGTTTATTGTGTGTGTGTGTGTGTGTGTGTGTGTGTGTGTGTGTGTGTGTGTGTGTGTGTGTGTGTGTGTGTGTGTGTGTGTGTGTGTGTGTGTGTGTGTGTTTCAGTGAAAGCAGAATGGGCCGGCATAAGGGGCTTGTGCCAACACACAGGATGCTGCCACCCCACCCGGATTATAACACCAGCCAGGTGCAAAACCAGGAAACGGGGAGGGGAAATTGATAGGGGGCAGGAACTAAGCTTGCCCCCTGCCAATCACGGAGTCTCTGAGCCAACGATGAGGAGTATCTCGTGAGACAGGATGAAGGTAAAGAAGTAGAGGCAGAGGTCAGCGAAGACGTCGCCCATCCTCCTGTAGGTGTCCATGGAGCGGTTGATGACCTCCGCCGGGATCCCTGACAGGAGTAGGGCAGCTGTCAGCACCGTGGTCTGGGGCTTCCTTTCCACCTGCGGGACAGGTTAAAGTTCACGTAGGTAAGACAAAAAAAAAAAAAGTTAGAACATGGCAAGGCATACAATTTAGTCAAAGACATGGTCCAGTGTATCTTTAGGGGTTATGAGCCACTGACTGTTGTCTTTCTTTTGTTTTTATTTCACAATTACATTTTTTACAAAAAAACAAGCCCCTTCTAAACATATTTTACAAGCAACCACATGTTCCCCTTTTCAACTTATGTATGTGCAAACACACACACACAAACTATGTTAATATTTGATGGCAACTTACCTTTGGAAAGTATTTGTATAAGCCCATGTAGGCAAGTTCCAGGGTAAGAAATGGAGCAAAAATTGACTAGAAAAGATTAAAAAAAAGATGTAGAAGTAGCATTATATTATTATACAACAACAAATAAAACATTCATATTTGATCTGAATGAACATTAGCACGGTTAATGGGTATAATTGTTATGTGTATAATATCGCATCTTAATCGTAGTCCAATCTTTAAACAGAATATTATTTGTTCATTAAATGCATTCACTGACCAAAATAAAAACATGACCCAGCACCATTACCTTGAGGCGGATCTCAACCATCCCATAATATATCAGAACAATTTGTATCTGATTTTTGACCAGGGATGACAACAGCACATGGGCCCTTGCATGCACCAGGCCCAGACTCACCAGGTACTTGCAGACAGACACCCTAACAAACACCGCCAGGAGGAGGCTGCCCATCAGCCTGAACATCCTGAAGGCGTCCACCTCCTCCGGCTCAGCCTCCGCCTCATCCGCCGCCTTCTCATTGGCCACCGCCAGCTGCCGGCGCAGCTTCATGGCGTCATCAAAGCGGGACAGGTACTTCTGCAGACCCCTGCGCGGGGAGCCACCGGGGTCGTCCGAGGTCGTCCTCTCCCCCCTGGGTCTCTGCCGGACCCCCGCGGACGGTCCCCTCAGGTCGTCCTCCAGACCGCCCAACCCTGCGGGGTCCCCCAGGTCCGGCGGCGGCGGGGGGGAGGCTCTCCTCTCCGGGGTGGAGCTACGGGAGTGGGGGGCGTCCTGGAAGAAGGGAGAGGGCCGCGGGGAGGAGGAGGTGGAGGTGGGTGACGGCCACGGCTCCGTCCGGTCCAGGTCCAGGTGAAACCTGGGCTCAGCCGGACGTCGCGGGGCAGCAGCTGCGTAGACCACATGGTGGGACCACCAGGTACGGGGGGGGAAGAGACATGTTATAATATGTCCACGTGGGCTAAACCGAGGAAGACAATCAGCACCACCAATTACTGACGACGTGACAGCTCTAAACGATAAAAGACAGCTACAAATATTGCCATTATATTACAATAAAAACGAACCAAATGAACGGCACAGCAACAGCTATTACATACCGCTCTCTGGTTCCATTTTCGTGTAACCAACGATGCGGTTCATCCTGTCTTCAGAATTCATGAGCAATTTTCTCCTGCGAATTTCAGCTCTCCTCTGGGCTGCAGATAAGCTCTTCCCTTCGGGACTTCTTTGTCCATTTTCTTCGGTTGACTCCATCGTTAAATGAGTCAACAGATGAGTCTTCCTCGCAGTGCGGTGACAACAATGGATAATGTGGGCTACGATGAGCAGCAGCACGGAGTAAGCGATCCTGCGTTGTCTGACGCGAGTGCGCACAATGATGATGTCATCGCCTCAAAGCGCGTCGCCGTCTTCCAGCGCGGGCGCGTTAAGAAAGCGTGAGACACAGGCCTCGTGAATAATTGCACATTTCAGGAAAGGAATTATTTAATCATACAAATGTTGTATATTTATGGAATTAAACGTAACACATCAACAATCTGTCAAATAATATGCTTATAATAGAAAATAGGTTCTGATTAGAAAACCACCTCTGTGTAACCATCTTCTCTTTAGAAGAATGAAAATACAAACCCATGTCATAGAAATGTCTAGATTTAGGTATTTAATCCTGGAAAAGCATGTGCATTCTCATTCCTTAAGTGAAATGTAGCGATCAATGGCAAATAACCAAAAAATTGTTTTGCAGATACCATTTTTGCATCTGTTTTTACCAAGACACTACATTTAAAAAGTCCCAAATGTTTTATTTCCTTAGTATCATTTCACCTTATGTTCATCATTAAAATCAGCAATGTATTACTTTTATATAGTCTTTAATATACAAGTATCAATAAGTATGATTAAAAGATAACAATGGCTTTGTTATGTCTGTGTTAAAGAATTTCCCATATCCTATTATATTAAAATATTTCTTATATAGACTGTATTTAAACAGAGGCTTGATAATAAAATGTGACTTCCCATACAAGGCAATTGCAGAATTGAATCACATTGGGAGTCTCATAAATTAAACAAAAACGAGACATCATCCGAGGTGTTCTGAATCTCTAGAAAGAAAATATGTGTGTGTGAGATGATGATGGCAAAACAAACAAGGACAGATTTAAACCAAGAGCTGGGTGAGAATTTTCCATTGCTTAGTCAAAACATTCAAGGCAGCAAATGACAGCTGTTAACATCTGTACGTACGCGGTTTCTAACCCCTCTTCCCCCAACCCTAACAAAGAACACAAATTCCTTGACCACACGAATATAATGAGGAAATAAAAAGCACACGTGCCCTCCTTCCGTAACTTCTTAGAATAGGTAGAACCAGGGTGTACCACTCACAGACAAACAAGCACACTCATGTCATAACAGTCGTTGAACGCCCAAGTACTTCATCATCCTCATCTTTCACCTACCTCCAAGCACATACATTAGTTTGTATTAAGGAGAAACAACTGTGCTTTTGGAACAAAGTTACATCACACACCAACTGCCATCTGAACAACACCGGTAAGACAAGATTGTTCTTAGAGCATGAACACTGATTCACTTGACCATTTACATATGTAATAATCATAATTTTTATTATTATTGTTTACCATTCTTGCCCCTTCCCCACCTACCCCTTCTCCACAATTTGTTATTCCAATGAGTGTGATGGGCCATGACTCAGATTCTTCATCTCTCTCAGTGCTCAATCCATTAAAAGGTATTTGGTTTCTTTGAATAAATGCTCATGTTGGATCAGGTTGTTTGAGAGTCACAGAGGAACTGTTGTCGTTGTAGTTGTTGAGTATCGTCATGGTCGGAAGAAAAAAAAAATGTGACGGACTGCAGCTGGAGGTGACGCAGCCCTCGCGCTGTCGATGGACACGCATACACATAAAACACACGCACACTCATGACTCACTCACACCACACATACGCAAGCACACGCGCACATCATCCATCTCTTCTTATGGCTCCATGAGAGTCTATTACTTGGAGATTTGCTGTTGGATGTGGAGCAGGAACTCGTAGTAAGACAAAGCCGACTCGGTCCGGTCCTCGATCATGTTCTGCATAAAGTCACCCTTCTGCTGGCTGTCGTCCCTGAAATGAGAGGAAATACGACAACTAAAGAGACCAGCAGATGGAAATAAACTGATGATTGTTCATTCAATTCACACTTTGATTCAGTCATCTCAGTTTTATGTGCATATTACCATCTACTGTTGTATTGCCGATTCACTGCTTTTCCCCGGGATAACAGATTTTTTTAAACAAAATGTTATTTGTGCATTACTGTTACATCTACTTAGCACAGCAGTTGATTTCATCGGCAAACAGGCCGGCCATCCAGTTTTTGGTCAAGGAAAACCTACCTGATGATATGGAGGCTTGGGTAGAAGGGCCGCTGCTCCCTGAGCCAGCCAATGAACGCCCTGGTTCTCTGTGACTCTGCAGTGTCCAACTCGGGGAGCTGGTACTGGTAAGAGAACAGGTGGGGTGTGGGGGGGAGCGGGTGTGTTATCAAGTGGTGGACAGTGGAGACTTTACAGAGGCGTTTCAAAATGGGAATGTGTTGTGTGCCATGAGTGAGGCTTTCTGATGTGGTAGTAGTGGTAGTTCCATATCTACTGCACCCACCGTCTTCCCCATAATAATAATAATAATAATAATAATAATAATAATAATAAAATGCCCAATCACAAATCACTAACCATTAATGCAGACAGAAAAATGCAATACTGAAATGGCAAGAATTGACATGCCCTGTGTAGCTTAAGATGAGGTTATGCTGGTTATGCTCTGCTACAGAAGAGGTGTGTCATAAAGGGCTTGAACACAGGACTGTTGCTTGGCCCAGCTCTCAGCAGCCTCACCACTCAAATGCCATTCAAACATCGGTCGGCCAGGAGTGCAGCACTTCTTAGATAACAAATTTCAATGAAAATTATAAATTATATTGTTTACATTAGTAATTGAATATTACTTATTAAAAAGCGAAAGCACCTTTATTATTACAATTAATTACATTGTTTCATACCATGTTCTGAGGCAAGGCAGCATAGTTGGGGACGCCCAGGACTTGAGTGAGGAAGTTGGGGTTGCAGCTCCTTCCGACCCATAGATGCATCACCTATCGGGACAGAGAAGGGTCCAAAAAGCAAAATATTTGAAGTAAAAACATTTTATATATTGGATTGGAGTATGTCTTGGGCCTAATGCAATCTATAACTTGGGTCATTTATTACTGTTGGAGGACAGTAGAGTAGTCTGGGGTCAATTAGGTGTTCAAATTGTTGGAACACAACATTGTGCATCAGAAACAAACAAAAACTTAACACTAAACTGTTCCTGTTAAGAATTGAACACATCTGATATAAGTTTGGTATACATCTTGTTATCCTCTATTGGATTGGAAACTTCACTGATGGAGACACTCCATGATAGCGTAGTATGTAAAAACCAATATCAGATCAATGCCAGTGTCTGTGGATGATGGGCATCTACTCACCGACCCAGCGTCCATGAGGAAGGCCCCTTCCCTGCACAGCTTCTCCACAGAGAGCTGCAGCTCCCGGGGCTGTGGGATGGTCCGCTCACTGATGTTCAGAGCACCCTGCACCGCGCACACAAGAGAGAGAGGGTGAGAGAGGGCAGATGAGAGAGAGAGGCAGAGACTGTGAGACAGAGAATTAAAAAGGATTGGTGAGACGGCCATAACATATTTAATATTGCCTTTTCATCTGAAGGATATTAAGGCCCCGTCCACACGAGGACAGATATTTTTGAAAACACAGTATTCTCTCCCTCTCCCCTAATGTTTTCGGTAACTGAAAACACCTCCCAAAAGTCGGTGTATTTGTGTGGACATGAACAACGGCTATTTTCTGAAAACGGTGACATCATGACCTCAATTAGCACATGGTAATTGTTGTTTTATGTTTGTGAACAAGGCTGTGGCGTTTGACTTTTCAATTGTTTATTTGCGGGACAGGGAGGACTTTCTTTTGTAAAATGGGCGGTAGGGGGCGGTTCACCTGGTCCGTCAGGTCGTCCAGGCGGTAGAGGGCCGGGTGGATCATCAGCATGGCGTACGCCAGGGGCTGGAACTTGAGCTGACACATGGAAAACACCCGGTCATCCAGCCTGGTGCTGGTGCCAGTCCTGAAGGCTTTCTGCAATGCAACACACACACACACACACACACACAGTAAGGCCTCCAGACATAAAGTTTGTATTAAAGGTGCAACGTGTAAGATTTGGCCAACTGTCAAATTAGTCCACCACACTCAAACAAATAGGGGGCAGCATATTACCAGAAAGTTGTCCACGGTCCTACCCACGGTCCCTCCCAAAATAATCTTTAAATAAATAAGGCCCAAAAAATTATTAATGGGGGGGAAAAACAAAATATTTGCCGACTCATTGTTTGCATTTGCCAAATTAAAAAATAAACAAGGAACAACTCATCTAAATCCATTAGCCTTAATGACAATTCTTTAAAAACCAACTGTTGTCTGCATCCAAGAAGACATACTTGTGTTTATCCATTCAATTCAAGTGCTTCGCCTGTCAGCTATTGTTTTGGTGGTGGTGGGGGGGGGGGGGGCGGGCTACCGGATGGTGAGTAGGAGAGCGGGACACTACCTGTTTGAGCAGGGCGAGGACGTAGAGGGGGAACAGGCGCAGGCAGGCGGGGGCCAGTAGGCCCGGCTGCTGGATGGTCAACACAGAGTGCCGGTAGGACGCAAGGGAGTCGATGGCCGCGTTGGTCATGGCGTCCCGGGCGTCGCCCAGACTTGCCGAGACTGAGCGGTCCACGGCTAGAGCACAGGGACAGGGTATGTGGAATGGGGGGGGGGGGGGGGGGGGGGGGGGGGGGGGGGGGGGGGGGGGGGAGGAGAGAGTGAATGATTGTGGAGAGATAGTGAAAGTAGGAAGAGCGAGAGCGAGAGAGAACGGAAAGAATGAGAGAGGAGATTATAGTCTCATTGACCTTTATTAACTGAGAAAAAAAGCACTCTCTTTTCATCAAGGTTAATTTATTCCATAAGAGATTCACAGGCATGGGATCGGCCTGTGGGGGATGGTTACTAGGCAACCTGAGCCAATTGCTGCCACCTGTCAAGGGTGATAAAGGTGGTAGAGGACTATGAAAATACTTCTCTTATTACAGCATTATGCCAAAGAACATGTGCACAACAGTGCTGACTGAATGCTGGATCATCAGTGGTTTGAATAGGCACCGAGGAAATAATGGTTATATGAAGGAGATGTTTTAACGTCCCCTAAAACCCTGTGAATAACCACCCTGATGAATATTCATGTCCTTCAGGCCAAAGGAGTCACACTTTTTTACGGGAAAAGTTGATTTCAAACTGGGCTTCTGCCACTGCAATGTCACCCGCCATTTTCTCTAGCTTAAGCCATTCTAAACCTTGTGTCAGGCATATGGGTAAGATTAAGCAATGAGGCTAATATTATAATCCATCCGTTCATTCGTCTATCCAGCCACCCCTCTACATGCAGGGCTAGTTCTTTGCAGTGTGCTACTGCAGACGGTAACATACCCATGCTTGCCAGCAGCCCAGTGACTGCCTGGACATCAGCCCCGGCGAAGATGTCCGACAGGGAGTTGACCACCGGGAGACACAGGGTGTGCACGCGGATTCTACGCTCTCCTGAGAAGAAGAGAAAGGCAGAGTTAGAATAAGATACAAGTTTGTTTTTTGTTTTTTTTACTTAAAAACATACTGTAGGTAAGATTTAAGAGCTATAATTTCTAAAAAGCATTAGCCATCTGTCAGCTATTAGTGAGTGAAATACTGTGAGAAAATCTGTTTTAGGTTGACTGTGCCCGCCTCTCTATGATGAACCAATTAAGATTTTAGACCGCCCCTTTCTGACCAACCAGATCAACACTTCCCTGATTGGTTCGGGAATCCATCTTGCCTGTCAATCACAGGTGCATGAATGCAACACTTCTCAACGGTGGGAGGGAGGGAGGGAGCAGACTCAATTTTTTGGGGGGGTTCTTTAGTTTAAAAATCTTGCCCGTTTTACAATTCTCAAATCTTATCTACAGCAGCTTTAACTCAGTTCAACTCAATTACCTTTCTAAGAAAGGGTTTTAATTAGGGATGTCCGATATTGGCTTTTTTACCGATAACCGATAACCGATATTGTTCAACTCTTAATTTCCGATACCGATATCAACCGATACCGATACCGATATATGCGGCCACGTGAAACCTCCGCTTTACACTCATTGCAAACCGCAATAGGCTTTATGCCGAGCGGAAGTGTGGAAGTGTGGATTAATAAATAAAAACAAAACAGCGGTAAAAGCTAGCGTGTGTGTCCGGGAGAGGGCTACTCTCCTCGGACATATTACTCTGAAGCCCCGGTGACGGTCTGGAAGTGCGGATTAATAAATAAAATAATGTGAGCGCGGTACAGCGGACCTGAACCGGTTGTGATGAGACTGTTTCGCAGAATGCGTTAGTATGTTGCGCATAACCCCTATTTTACTATTCAACGTAGAAACTTAATTCCAAACCACCGACATAACCACAGCTACAACTAGCGTCCCGCTACACGGCCGCACATGCCCAGGTTTGTTATTGAGATGGCGCGGCGCGTGTATGATGTCATCAAACCACGTCCTCACTTGAAACATAACAGATGTCTGAAATGATTTCAAAATCGATTTCGGTATCGGTTAAAAAACCGATACCGATATTTTCCGATATTGATTTTTTTATGCCAATATCGGCCGATAATATCGGTGGGCCGATAATATCGGACATCCCTAGTTTTAATATAATTTAGAATGTGAAATATGCAATATACCCAAGAGATGAATTAACAAGTTTTTTTGGCAAAGTGAAAAGCTGTCGACACAACACCGCGTATTTTAAAAATATTCACAATATCACAAATGAGTAATCCTGTTCTGACTTTTTTCAGGAAATAAAATGAAAACCTTTCAAAAAATGGCTGAAAAAAGGTAAGGCTTCAATTTTTTCCAAACTCAACTTCAGGAAATATAAATCATCAGAGGTAGTGCTCACATACAGATATCATCTATAGATACTAGATTGTGCATCAGTGTTCACATCAGATGTTAATACCTAATCCATTGACACGTTAGTCACAAAGGTCAGTGGCCAATGCTGAAAGTATCCGAATAAAGATAAGATAATAAACCCTCAGGAACAGCAGCAACTCTGGTAAAACTAGCCTTTTCTGATTGGCTCAAATAAAGTTCAATAAAGTCTTTTTTTAAGTCACTCACCTTTGCTGGAGGTGTAGAGCAGTGCAGCCTGGAAGGAGACCACCTGCATGTCCACTAGGTTCTCCTCGATGGACATCTGGACCGCGAAGCCCGCGTCCGGGTTTACATTGGGCAGAGACAGCAGGTCCGTGGAACGCACAAAGAAGTTCCCATGGAACGTGTGGATGGACAGACCTAGGGGAGAGGGAGGGCGAGAGAGCGAGCAAGAGTGCGAGAGAGAGAAGGTGGGAAGAAGGGGACTTTACTCATATCTCCATCAGCATATAAGGCAAATAAAAAAAAGACAATAAATCACAGTCCCATCAAAAGGGTGATTACACAAGACTGCAACACAACACTTGTCTTGGACCTCCACAATTTTATAGGACGCCAAGTTTGTAGGTGGAGATATGCAGCTTGTGGTGACTACCGAAACATTCTCTGGAATTCTTTGCAAACCTATCCACTCATTAAAAGGAAATTCAACTGATGAATAATTTGATGAATACTTTGGGCTAAGTTTGACTAAACCCATTTTCCCAGTCGTGCGTCTCCATGGTCCAGAGTGTGCCGCAGACTGACCTTTGGTGCAGCGTATCCTCATGACGGCTTCAAAACCGATTTTGCGGGTGAGGTACCGCTTGAGATCCTTCTGGAAGCGCTCCACCTGGGAGGGGTTATGCTGGTGGTGGTAGGAGGGGTAGTAGTACACGCTTCCTGCAGAGTACCTGGATATGCAGCCTGTAGGGAGGAGAAAGCAAATATTTATGAGATCTTAAAATAACATCATATTTGTATGGGCTTTTGTGCCTTTATTGGGGTTGAAGAACACATGCAATGGCATGTAGCATAGGACCACAGGTCGGAATTACAAGGCACATAGCCTGTTAGCACACTAGCAGGTTGAGAATCAGAATCAGAAAAAGCAAAAGTAAAAACTAAAAGTAAAGCTTACATATAAAAATGAATGTTCTGTGGTGCATTAGTGCAGAATTACAAGACAAAACAGGATATAAAATCAAAATAAAAATGAAGATTAAATGAAGACTAAAATTAATAAAATAATACAAATAGAAATATGAAATAAAAATATTATATATGCCTCCAGCATCCTCATAAGAAGGACCAAAGTGAGGGTGTTAGACTCACCTAGCGATGCCAGGTCACAGTACTGAGCACTGAGGAGGAACAGGTCCACCGACACCTGCTGACCCGAGCAGTCCAGAGCCAGCTTCTTATAGAAGTCTGTGGCGGGGGCTAAGTGCTGAATGTCCTGTTAATACCAATGACAAGCCACATAGCACAACAGGATCTTTCTTGAAAACGCTTTTCAAATGTTCCACTGGTGAAAGGACAATGCTGATTCCAATAACTGCTTCACATGATGTTTGCATAATGTTCTATTTCATGTAGGCTACGCCGTCTACAACCTCTCTCGTCAATCTAGTTTGAATGTAGCGTACACCACCTCCAGAGGTGGTTTTGACAACGATTGTCTAGATCTCTCGTACAACCACTCCCGTCTGTTTGGACGGAGAAAACCTCTCCGTTTGCATCACGAGGATCTCTAACCCTAACCCTAACTACTGTTTTCATCTCACAATTTGTAAAAACAAGGTCACTGTAAACTAAAAAGCTTGATGGGGATGAATTGCAATATGTATTATGATTTCCCTGAACATGCGCTACAACTGAATAGGATAGAGCATAGGCTACATGAGCTGCTAGGTGACTGGATGTTACATAGACTGTATGACAGTAGATGACTAAGACCAGAACACATCGCCAGACCACTAGGGCTAAGAGACATGATGGATGATGAGGTGGTAATATTCTGGGGGTTTTCAGAACATGTTGCCTTCTAGCCTTGAAATCTAGACGCCCCTAGCGGCAGCAAATTTAATTTTCAGCCAGGGGGTCTAGCACTTCTCCGTCGGCTTTCTGTGCTGGAAACAGAAAATCTGTCAGGTCAATCACAGCGTGAGGGGCTACCATGACGACAGAGTTGCGACGGTTCCGTGTTAGAGGGAAACAATGGCTGCTGCTGCTGGCGAACAGCTGTCTTTCGACTCGGCTTTGGCCGCGACTCTTCAAGACTTGAAGTTAACATTTTATTTCACTATTCTTCCACAATCCACCATACAGAACACTTCCCCATGGACTAATTTCCGTCGCTCTGACTACGTCACCTTCTTCGTTGCTCTGATTGGTTGTAGCGCTATCCTATTGCGCGCAGAGGGAACTTGAAAGACAACCGTTTATCCCGCCAAAAACTGCCAATGGAGCAGTGCCAGACCCTACATCTTTCTGATGTGGGTCTGGCTTGCCAGGCTAGTTGCCTTCTGCATTTAGGCACACATTACAATGTAACTCAGAAATGTGGCAGCAGCAGCAAAATGTTACCAGCAAAAATGCTCATGGAAAATTATCTACATTTTCTCTTCTGAAATTGTGCAAATAAATACTAATACATTTTAACATATAATTAGCAATTTTAACATTTTAACATATAATTAGCAAACTTTTCCTTTAACGCCACTCGTAAAGCATAGCATTGAGCCCTGGAGTCAACAGTCAGCATTTCAACCAATGGAGATGAACAACAGAATCTTCACATGATGTACACTTTTCCCCTCTAGGAGCTCTACCATTTTGCATGAAAATGGTAGAGCTCCTAGATAACCTTGGACAATAGGCATCAGTTACGCTGGGGACGAGTACCCACCAGTTTTCGTCAAGATTAATTTTGTCCCCACCACTTTTAAAAATGTGCAAACCAATTGCGACCGAAAAAATCCCCACATACTCAACCGAAACCATCAAGTCTAAATCATGCGATAGGCACGCACGATGACATGACATCTCCCCCCCCCCCCCCCCCCCCCCCCCGTCGACAATCGCGTACCACCCCCCCCACCCCCCCCCCCCCCAGAAAATGTTCCCTTTTAGTAAAAGTATGTCCTACTTCCATTATTGTTACCTATGGTGTATAAATAAAGTAATAACAGACCCCAACCCATCCTTTGTAGTTATTTATTTTACTCCCTCTGATACGGATGGATGGTAATGGAGGGCGCCGCCATGCTACTCCCACAACTATACCTTGGCAGAGGCTCGCTGGTTGGGGTCTTCCCTGGACTTGAGCGCCCCGGCGCCCAGGTTGGGCAGCTGGGTCTGGAAGACGGACACGCGGCCTCCGGTGGGCGACAGCAGCTTGAAAGCCGCCTGCAGTGCCGGGCCCAGGGCCGACTGGGTCTCCATGGTCTTTTCAAATATGTGGGGCAGACTCTTGAGCAGGTCCTGTACCAGCTGAAACAGACATTGCCAGTCACTTGCATTGGACATGTTTCAATGATAATGAAGTGTGTTTTCAAATGGGTGTAAGCCTAGTAGTAGTGGACTAGGGTTTGGGTTAGGGCTGCATAGTCAGCAACAAGAGGAGCATTCAATTTGTTGAAATGATGGTGTCAATATGTTGATGAATGAACATTAAGTTCACAAATATCCACTGTATGCATCAACACATCCAATTACAGTAGTACTACTGAGGTTAAGAATGTTTCATCTATAAAATTAAAGTTAAATATACAAATAGTCTACACAACATAGTTATCAGTAGATATGTTTCTTACCTCTTTGCATTCATTGAGGTTCACTAGAAGGCTATCTGGTGTTGGTAAGAATATATCTAGCAGAGGAAAAATGAAACGCAGGGTTATGTTCCCGTTATATGTTGAAATAAGATAGGGTTAAATAACTATTATGCAGCTCATGAATGAACTGGGCAAATGTCAAAATCATATAATATATTATACAAATATCAAAAGAATATATGATTCAGATTGCTTATCGCTGCTTGAACAAACTTTATTGCAACATCTAGATATTTTGAGCAGAGGATCCGGTTGCACCAGCTTAACGTAAGTTCAAACATAGTCTAGTTACAATGTGCTTAGTAAATAGTTACACCTACACCTAAGCGGTGTAAATGGTGGCCGTTGGTGACAAAAAAAAAATTCAGCTAAATAAATAATATAATCATGGAGGAAGGTGGCTAGGACTGTGACACTCAGTGCACACTGTGGAGAACCCAACAGTGGTAGCTTGTTTCTACACAGGATACTGTGCGAGTTTAACTTTTTAACTTGTGTTTTTTTTTTTACTACACAAAGCTATTCTAGAGTACACAAGTACAACGTAGTCAATTTCAACTGTACCATGCAAAACAATGTCCTCTTTGGTCTTCTCAAGCACGTGCTCGTTTACATCATAGCTTATTGTTGATTTGTTACAACTTGTCACGTTGAAGCGACAGCGAACTGCCTGTTGTTACTAGTTAGGTGAAACCAAATTTTGTAAACTGCTAATTTGAAACTAACTTGTGGTTACTAAAGGACTTAGTAAGGACTTTATGCACAGACTTGGTAACAAACGTACGCATAGCTGGTGCAACCCAGTTGAGGTGAACATCCTAGGACGGTTCAATAGAGATTCGCTTCTCGAGCCTTAGACTCTCACCTTCGATGTCTGACACGATGAGCATCTGCGGCTGGGACAGTCCCTCCTGGAGGTTGTAGAAGTGGACGGTGCTGTCGAAGGTGATGAAGCCCACTTTAGTCCGCGTGTCACCGGGGAGCCTGCAGCACAGATACGCACGGGCAGTGAATACCAGGGACACATGCTATAGATAGGAGCTGCCAATCATCTCAACCAGGGGGCGGGACGCCCACTTTGAGCGTGCACAAATAAGTCACAGTATTTCACTTACTGGATACTTTTTTGAAGTCTTGATTTGCCCAAATATCACCCATCTCTAAGCAAGATGTGTTCATGTGACACACACTTCTCTAAAAACTCCAATAAAACAATACATAGCTGTGTATAAAGCTACACACATTAATATCCACTACCCTGCCGATTTCCCACAGTGTCTATGGAGGAAGAGGGAGGTGGAGAAGATCACTTTTTCCCATTGGTTAATTCATATTTCAAATGCATTTCAGTAACCCCTTCTGGTGTTGTTCATTTAATGTACATTTCCTTTTTTTTCAAGAAAGGGCACAGTACAGTCTCTATAGCACAGTAAGGCGGTACATACGCGCTGATGTTGTCCAGCAGCGATTGGCAGACCACGTTGAGGTAGCCTGTCTCTACTGCATTATGGGACACGTCCAGGACGAAGAGGTAAACGGCAGGCTGGGGCGGCCTCAGCTGAGGAGCAGAGAGGTGTCATAAGAACACAGAGCAAGAACATGTTTCACACTAGAGCACACTGTGTATGTGTACAAACCCCCATTCAAAAACAAAGGAAGTTGGGGCCATACGTCAAAAAGTTAATAAAAATAGAAAGCATTTGTAAATTATATTTTACCTATATTTAATTGAAAATGGTACGAGAGAAAAGATAATTGATGTTTTATCAACATCATTGTTGTACACCAATTCAGAATTAGGTATTTGTATTAATACCAAGAAAACATTAATTAATACACAAGAACCAGGGGTTGAAACTAAAAGTTTGGCTTACCAGACAACTGGCGAGTAGATGACCATTTTTACTAGACAAACAGATTTTGTACCAGACAAAAATAGGGGCGCTGCGCGATTGTTGACGGGAGGGGGGGGGGGGGGGGGGGGGGAGTGAATGAGTGTGTGAGTGTGTCCCCTACGCGATTGTTGAAGCGGGGGGAGCTGCGCGATTGTAGACGGCGGTGGGTGCTGCGCGGTCGGGTCCGCGGCTAGCGGGTCCGTTGCTGGCAGGTCCGCGGCAATCGCGCCGAATTTTTAGATTACTCGCCAGAGTGGCGAGTGGTCTTCATAAATTACTCGACAAATACAAAAATTACTCGCATTTGGCGAGTAAAACAGCCTTATTTCAACCCCTGACAAGAACTGTGTATTTATGCACACCTAGCCAAAACCAATAGGCACACATTTGGCATCATCCTTATTTAAAGAACTAACTATATTTAATTATGTAAACAAATACAAATCACTTAAAGGGGCTATATGACGATATCCTGAACATTAATATAGCAGCAAACAACTATTGGCTATGTAGAGATATAGTGGAGTAATGGCGTCCTGACCAGAGAATGAAGGCACCCTCCCTCTGTGTGTGTGTAATCTGACTTTCTATTTTCTTTGTTTTGGTATCCAGGCCAGCCACGCCGTGCATGAGATGAGTTAAGAAGGTAAAGAACACTCCCAATTGTTGTGGTTTGAGATGCTGGTGCTCTAGTGCGACATCTTGTGGCTAAATATATTGTCTATAGGCCCCTTTAAGGGGATGTTGCCTATGGTAATTAGCCCTGTATTGGTAAGAAAGAAAAAAATACACTCTGAATCTTCAACTTCATGTTTAAATTCCCCTTTTATACATTAGAGACACTGAATAATCTTTTAAACTCCAAGATGGGACTTGTAATATTCAGAGCAATAAAAGCAGATGGAGGGGTCGTCATACCATGTATTCAGAGGGCGCTATGAACTCAATGGTTGCGTTCTGGACTTCGGGTCGTCTCTGTGGCTCGCCGTATGACCTGCTGACGGGGTTGTACATGAACTCCTCGGGCACTGGAGAACAGACCAGAGAGCGCGAGTGAGAGATAGAGATATAGAGAGAGACAAGATGTTACAAGTTACCACACACTGCTCGCCTACCTCACTACACAAATGCTGACTCTGGGCCCTAGACTAACACCATTTATGACACCATGACAGAAGACACTCATGGTTATAGATGTCCTGCAAGTACTGAATAGTGAATACTGAAGCAAAACACATAATCATAGTCACCCATTGTGACTAGGGGTGTCACGATTCTCTAAATCCACAATTCAATTTGACTTTTGATTTTAAAGTCACGATTCGATTCTCAATTTAAACAATTTGCCATTGTTAAGACTATTGAGTCTTGATTGGTAAATATCAACAGATCATTGGTTTTATGCCCTGATTGAATTCTTCCTTAAAAAGATAGGCTACATGTATCTGTGATATAACTACTATATTCCTTGAGGAATGTACCACACTAAGGCCATATGGTAAAATTTAAATAATGTATTTTAAATATAACCAAAACGTATTTCACCAAATTGGTGAAATAACTGTCCATAATACCAAAAACAAAAAGAAGAGCCCCACAAACAGCTTTTTTTCATTATTATTATTTTTTTCCTTTCGTCGAGCCTGCGGAATCGTGACACCACTAATTGGGACGGACTGTTAAAAATATAATTTGAGTTGATTTATTAATAGAAGCAAAGCAAAGAGAATTACATGAAATTATTGATGACGATTTCAGATATTAAAAAGTTAAGAACTACAAAGAACATAATGCTAATAATGCCGTGTCGGGCCAAATGCAAAATAACGTTTTACAATTTTCATGCACAAAATAGAGTTGAGTGGGAAAGGATACAGCCACGCTACGTTGACGTTGCACCAAAACAATGTAATTGTAGTTATTTGTGTCACGCTAAAAATTTGGTACGCTTGAGCCCATTGATATTTTTCCACTACAAAATGGAAATTGGACAATTCATTTGAGTAAAAGCGCTTTTAACTCTTTCTGATGTTTTATATTTCCATTACATCCCCCTCGGCGGCCCCCTTCTCACCATCGTTGACCCGGTAGCAGAGGTTGCACTTCCATCTCCTCTGGTCCAGGAAGGAGACAAAGGGGTTGATGTAGGTCCTGCAGGAGCGACACCGTACAATGGTGCTCGATGTCACCACGGGAAGCTGCTTCATGGGAGAGATGGAGAAAATAAATAAATCAACCACCGTCTTGTGACATTTCACGTAAAATGTCACACCACTGGGCTGTTGGGATTAGAGAGTACCAGAGACCAGCGTTACCGAGAGGTCTTTGAACGGGTGTAGTAGCAGACCCAGTGGCAGCTTGGCTTTGTTCAAAAGGTTCTGGGTCTGAGGGATGCTGGACAAAGTGCAACGAAAAACTCTGTAGGAAGGGAGGGGAGGGAGGATTCATTAGCTCATAGGTTAGGTTTGCTTCCATTTAAACATCTGCAATGTAATATATATATATATATATATATATATATATATATATATATATATATATATATATATATATATATATACACACACTCACCGGCCACTTTATTAGGTACACCTGTCCAACTGCTCGTTAACGCAAATTTCTAATCAGCCAATCACATGGCAGCAACTCAATGCATTTAGGCATGTAGACATGGTCAGGACGATCTGCTGCAGTTCAAACCGAGCATCAGAATGGGGAAGAAAGGTGATTTAAGTGACTTTGAACGTGGCATGGTTGTTGGTGCCAGACGGGTTGGTCTGAGTATTTCAGAGACTGCTGATCTACTGGGATTTTCACGCACAACCATCTCTAGGGTTTACAGAGAATGGTCCGAAAAAGAGAAAATATCCAGTGAGCGGCAGTTCTGTGGGCGCAAATGCCTTGTTGATGCTAGAGGTCAGAGGAGAATGGCCAGACTGGTTCGAGCTGATAGAAAGGCAACTGTAACTCAAATAACCACTCGTTACAACAGAGGTATGCAGAAGAGCATCTCTGAACGCACAACACGTCGAACCTTGAGGCAGATGGGCTACAGCAGCAGAAGACCACACCGGGTGCCACTCCTGTCAGCTAAGAACAGGAAACTGAGGCTACAATTCGCACAGGCTCACCAAAATTGGACAATCGAAGATTGGAAAAACGTTGCCTGGTCTGATGAGTCTCGATTTCTGCTGCGAAATTCGGATGGTAGGGTCAGAATTTGGCGTCAACAACATGAAAGCATGGATCCATCCTGCCTTGTATCAACGGTTCAGGCTGGTGGTGGTGGTGTAATGGTGTGGGGGATATTTTCCTGGCACACTTTGGGCTTATTAGTACCAATTGAGCATCGTGTCAAAGCCACAGACTACCTGAGTATTGTTGCTGACCATGTCCATCCCTTTATGACCACAGTGTACCCATCTTCTGATGGCTACTTCCAGCAGGATAACGCGCCATGTCATAAAGCGCGAATCATCTCAGACTGGTTTCTTGAACATGACAATGAGTTCACTGTACTCAAATGGCCTCCACAGTCACCAGATCTCAATCCAATAGAGCACCTTTGGGATGTGGTGGAACGGGAGATTCGCATCATGGATGTGCAGCCGACAAATCTGCAGCAGCTGCGTGATGCTATCATGTCAATATGGACCAAACTCTCTGAGGAATGTTTCCAGTACCTTGTTGAATCTGTGCCACGAAGGATTAAGGCAGTTCTGAAGGCAAAAGGGGGTCCAACCCGGTACTAGCAAGGTGTACCTAATAAAGTGGCCGGTGAGTGTATATATATATATATATATATATATATTCTCATTGGCATGTCACTAGGCTTCCCTAAATGTGTTAAACACATCACAACAAAATATGTGGTATGTATAGTAATACATTCGGTTTTTACAAGGTAGAATAATATAATCCATATTTAACAACAATTTATGAAATCATAATTAATAAAAATGGTGCTCTCACTAAAGTGTAATAATGTAATAAGTTAAGTTGTGGTGCAATGTAATTATTGTAACCATTTATCCATCAATATGGAGGTTGGTGGCAGGGGTCTTACTCTGGGTTGCAGTTGACCTTCTGAAGGTCTTGGGGCAGGGGGGGCGTGGGAGCAGTGATGGGCCCCGTCGGCAGTAGGTTCCTCTCCTGCAGCAGGTTGACCACCCGCAGGGCCTCGGGGGTGCTGGCCTGGAGGCTCAGAGAGGCCAGGGAGGAGCTCATCTGGGCGAGGCCTGGCCCACCCGATGGCTGCAACACACACACACAGATAAATATATGAGCTACTGCAAGTTTGGCACGGATATAAAAAGAGTGAAACCCAATTTATAGTCCCCATGCGTGAACTTTGCGAGCCAGTGTGAACCACAAATTACGCAATCACGGGCCTTGCGCACGGTTCACACGGTTTATGGTTTGTCGCTCACCTCAGAAATGTTGAAGCTCTGCAAGCAGTGTGCGCACACAGCAACGTTATGGCTAACCGGCGACTACAATGGCGGTCCATGGACTGTTTACGCACTTCACAAATGGCGCATCACTGCGACTATTAATTCCGCTTCAGTGTTTAAAGACGCTGGAGTTAAGACTTCCTTGAATGATGGAGCTATCATTTTATCATAGCTCCATCACAGATGTGTGACTGCAACATGGAGGGGCCGTTTATTTGTGTTGTTTATTTTCAACATCCAAGGACAGGTCCATCTCAACACAGCATCACGTAAACATTTTGTTCTACTACAGCCAGTAGAACATGCCACGAGCATGCAACAACAACAGCACATGTAATGTACTTTAAAATCAATTAGAATCTAGCAAATCAAAGATCAGTAAGGCTCATCTTTGAATGTAAAACAAAGCATTTGGGTCATTGCAACAACAACAACATCACCATAACAGCAAGGATGGTGCAGTCACCTGCTGGTAGAGCTGGGGCTGCTGGGGGTATTGTGACGGAGCAGTCTGCATCGGGGGCGTCGATGGGTTCTGGTACCCGGGAGGGAGAGACGGGTAGTGACCCAGGTGTCTGCCGGGTGGTCCGGGCTGAGGTGGGCCAGCTGGAACAAAGGGGGGGGGGGGTCAATTCAGCAGAGTACCACCATTTCTCGGGTTGTAGTTTTGAAAGACTGTCTACTTTTTAATTGACATGTTTCCATTTGTATGCTATAGTACTACTTATCTTTTGACTCTTTGTTTCAAAACTGTGCAAAAAAACAATGTTTAGAAAGGATTCTGGACCAAAGCTAATTATTGAAGATGCATTTCCACATGCATTTCTGTTAATGTTCATTTTCAAATGTTCTACAAATGAGACTGAAGCAAATACCTAAAACAGCAACCACTGTAGGACCACATTAGTATATGGAAATGAGTGTGTACTGCAACTAGTACCTGTAACCTGACACAGCCCAATTTGTTAATTCAGACAAACAATTAACAAACCTTATATGAAGACAGAAGAACAATGCTTTTTGTTGTGGGTGATACACTACCAACCAATGCCTTGTATCATTGCCCGGGGGCCACACTTACCCATTTGGTTTTCCACATGATTAAAGCCATGTGGCGCTTGGAGGCCATTGCCGGCTGCAGGCCCTGCACCAATGACACAATCACACACTGAAATAAACCAGTTCTGACATACAGACGCTACCACAGCAGCTAGCAACACCCCACTAGATGGGTAGGAATGACACTGGGACACCGAGGTACACTAATGGAATGCACATCAGATGAAGTTAGAAATTAATGACACTAAATTCTGACACTAAAGTGGAGTGGGATGGGTTTGGGATGGGACCGAGGTTCAAGTGCATGTTGTAATCAGGTAGTATGTGACAGGCCAATCATGGTTCTAAAGAATAGGCTATGAACCACTTTACATTTTTTATTGTACACTTGAGATCATTTGTTCATCCATTCAAATCAAAGTTTAAATTACTAGAAGTTGGCAGGCAAGCTATGATCAATCTTTTCTGACTTTTCAGCAAAATATCGCCATAAAATGACTTGATCCCCATGCACACATTTGAGAAACATGTCCATAGGAAAACATGAATAATTGACAACTGAGTATAGTTTTTTACTGGGTAGCATACGCTAAAACCAGCAAATACACGCAGGGACTCTGCAGATAGATGGAGATTGAACTCAATATCAAATTTCTAATAATAGGATCCACATGTACACTTTGATATACACGTGGTGTTCTGCACAAACTACAACAACAAAAAGAAACACATTGTATCTTTGGAAAGAGTAATACAAAATGGAAATAAAAATATAAAAAGATATTCCGAGATACATGGAAGGGTAGCATGCAAAGGCGAGGGTTGGACCGACTAGGATTACTACGACTACTACTGACTGACAGACAGACAGACAGACAGACAGACAGACAGACAGACGGACTACACCAGACCTGGACACTCAATGTCCCCCTGCTCGCCGTCGGGCTCAGTGAGGGTGTGAGTGCTCGCTGCACTCCCCTCACACTGAGCTGGCATGGAAAGGAAGGAGAGGAGGCAGGAGTCAGAACCGGGAAGTCGGGAGGCAGGTGAGGCGACACACTGCTCTCCCCCCCCCCCCGAGCTGACCCCATTACATTGTGTGTGAAATATCGGCCGTTCAATACAGTGCCCATAGATATGCATGGGTGCAGTCTACACTCACACTAAACAATCTGGTATCAGCACTCATACTTTCACAACGAAAAGGGTAAAATAAGAATGTATTGATGATACTGCGATACTGGCTAGGTTTTCTGATATTTTTTGGATCTATAGCTCAATTTGTGTAATGTGACAATATTTCATGTTTTTAGCATAAACTAATTCACAGCAATTACAAATGCAAACATTCAATAAAGACTTCAACATTGTATGACTTTCCTGTAACGAATAAAGATTGAAAGCTTTAACATGATTTTAACAATAAAAAATGCATATCATAATTCCCAGCATTGGCTGATGGGTAGAAACTTACCGTCAGCCTTGGGGGGTGGAGGGGTAGCATTGCCCATAGGCGGGGGTCCCATAGGGGGCATGGCGTGTCCAGTGGGTGGAGCCCCGTAAGGAGCCCTGCCCGGCTGATACGGCTGGGGGGCCATGGGACTCGTTGCTGGGGGAGCAGTTCCTGGTTATGAACAAAAGAAAATAAATGTATTTTTAGTACAGTGGTATGAAGGCACCCGCACACGCAAAAAAGAGAAAATTAGAGAAGCAGTCAGATCAAATAAACAATCAAATCCCGCGGAATCACTGTCAAACAGAATTACATCCGATTGGTTGCAAACCAGGCCTAGGTCCCGCCCATGTTCCCGCCTTGAGAGAATGACTGACAGGTCGGTAGACCTATCAGTCCATTTGCCATTTCGGTTTAATTTTGATAGAGAAACTGCATGTCTAGTCTTTGAAAATCAAAATGAAAAGCCGTTTGGATTTTCATTTTCAATTTTGTTTGAGAATTAAAATGCAAATTGATTATGGAATTGTATTTTCCATTATGATCGGAATTATGCTTACATAAGTGGAAAATTAAAATGCTATTGTGAGATTGCATTTTCATTTGAATTAAGTTAACCATATGCTTCCATAGATGCAACTGTTCACCTCGTTTTACTTGCGCAAGTTTGGCCGTGGGATCATTGTGTTTACTCCTTGTAACAGTTGTGGAAGCAGGTGGATGTCCCAGAGACGGCATAATACATGGAACATTGTGTCATCTGGTGTAATATGCACCTTTGTTAATGGGGTTTCATTTACTCAACCAGAATTTCGGTAGGCTACCTGCTTTCCCAGAGGTTAGTTATGTGTTCTTTTTTTCAGATTAGTTAGTTAGTCAACTTTATTGTCATTTAATCGATAATTGCACTGGTATCAATACAATCTTATCAATTTCCATCCCTAGGTAGTGCACTGCTACTGTTGTTGGAATCATGGTGGCAAGCCATAATCAATCTCATTTTTGTTGTTTGATTAATGTTGGCTTTTAAAGTAGCCATGAACATGCACTTTCCCAACTCACTGAGTTGGCTGTTGGCTGTTTGAGTGGATGTGAGCACCAAAATTTAACTGGGACTGCAGAATTGAGACTATGCAAACTCTGCTTCTTAGAACAGGTTTGTGATCCTGATCGTGGTGAGTCGTTCAATCAAGATCTTTCCTCAAGGTGTAAAATCTTTATTCAAGGTGAAATCTAAAGTGCAAAACACACTGCCGCCGCAGCGCGTCTATGACGCGCGTCAAGTGCTGCCCCTAGCACACATAGGAAGCGTCGCGCTGCGGTGTGTCAACAGGAATATAGTCGTCTCTGGAGCAGAAGAAAAAAAAAATCAAAGAAAAAAGCGCCTTTTTGGCGGCACTTGACGCGCGGCGGCGCTGTGAAATAGGACAGTGGCGTGAAGTGTAGCGGGGCGGCGTGTCAACGCGCACCGGCGCGCACCTGCCACTGCCGGTGTGGGGGTGTACATAGAAAAAATAGGGGCGGCCCTTCGCCGTTCGGCGGCGGTGTGTTTTGGACTTAAGGGTCAAGGTGACACCTTATCACCTTCCATGTGCAAGAATAGTGCATGTCTAATGGAATAGGCACAACATTTTGCAATTTGTCCACATTGATTTGGACCAATCAGGGATTAAAGCCCTCCCCTGTACTGCACACCAGACCTGTTTATGGTTTGAAAAGGGGGAAAAGGGCTAGGCTAAATGAGGTGGAACGCAACACATAAAGTGTCTTGCAAAATAATGGCATAGCGACAATTTAAAATCAGCTGGTTTAGCAGGTTGTGTATCTTGTTGACATCGTAAGGAGGCTGCGGTGTGTTCTAACATGAATCTGAACCTCTGAGGGGAACTGACAACAGGTGCTGATGTCACCTCTCAAACCCCCCCCACGGTATGAGAGGAGTGGTGCTTCATTCTTTACAGACAACACCAGCAATGGCAGGCTGCTCAAGCTGCTTGTCTCTGCTTAGAGCAAACAAACAACATCACAAAATATTTGTGTAACACTTAATTTTAACCAGTTCTACCATGGTCTGATTTGCATCCATGTTTTTGACAGAAATGCAGACAATATCAGCATTTTGCCAGAAAGGAATAAAAAGTCAGTATACCAATCTCCACAAAAAAAAGAAGATAGAGCATGAGACAGCGAAAGAGAGCGGGAGAGGCCAACTTGGCCACTGTCTAGGCGCAAAGGGCAATGTTCAGGGCCAACAGGACAACAATCAGCCTGCTAGATCTAAATCAGCACCATAACGTGGCAAGTAGACTGTCGCACTAAAAACAGTTACCACTGTGTGTATGACTAATATTGATATTGCCACAACGCCCTGTTAAAATAAAATAAATACAATACGTAGCTAGCATGTAGGCGCTTAAGTAGCTAGCACTGCTGAGCTGCTTTCATGTTACCTCAAAGAGTATTAAACACTGACTGTCTGCAAGTGGAGGATTAGTCATTAGCAGCATTACCCACCCCGCCCCCCTCAATGGGAGTTCCTACCTGGCTGAGTGTATCCGTGGAGGGAGGCAGGGGTCGGTCCAGGCGCGGCGCTGTGCAGGACTGGCGCTAGTGGTGTAGGAGCGTATCCCGCCGATGATGACAGTGATGGTTGGGGAGGGGGTAGTGTTGCTGTTGGGTTCATCGGCCCCACGTGATTACCCACAGGGCCGGGTGGGGGTCCCCTCATGGAGGTCTGTGCTCCAACTGGTGGTGGAGCAGCGCCATACTGCCAGGCAGGAGATGGTGACTGCTGCTGCTGCTTGTTTGGATAGTAATTATGTACAGTGGCAGCAGGGGGTGGAAGAGTAGCGTGCGCAGGGGGCATCATGGAAGCGGGGCTGCTTGATTGTGGAGGCGTGAGCGGTGGTGGTGGACCTCCCATTGGGGGTCTGGTCAACGGGGACTGGCCAGCATGGTATGAACTGACTGGTGGAGCAGGCTGGTAGGGACCTGCTGGGGGCCCGGGCTGGAAGGAACCAGCAGGGGGCCCGGGCTGGTAGGGCCCTGCTGGGAGACCCGGCTGGTGAGGACCAGGGTTGTAGAGTCCAGCTCCAGGGGCCACTGGGCCCTTGGCCTGCATTGGGTTGTACGGCCCTTGGGAACCCATGTTGTAGCCCATACCTGGGTTCTGGGATGGACCTTAAAAATAGAGGTGAAACAATAGAGGCAGGTTAGAAGATCTAGCATCATCTACTAAAACTGGAGGCTAAATTACTACTTGTGTCAACAACAAGCTTTTGAACGTACAATTTGAATTTACCTTCAATTTACCTAATGGATGGAACATTTTTCAAACTGTGGGCAAACAAACAACCAATAACCAATAGGCTATATCCAACAAATGTAAATAGCAAGAAAAATAAGTGTGACGGAATAATTTAACATTCAACTTTTTAATTTAACTTTTTTAAGTTACACAAGTAAAGGCACTTTAAACCTTTACTTGTGTAACTTAAAAAAGCAGGTATGCCCTAGAGATAAATGTAGGGTTGCCATAAACTAGCAGTATATATATCCAACTCTTGCCAGTAAATCAAATACTAACCACAAAAAAAACCTTTGGCACATCATTCTCACTTTGAAGTGTGTGTAACAGTTTCAACTCTATCCATTTAGCCTAGTGGATAGCTAGCCAAAGAGGACAAATTGGCTAAGTGTGGAGGGATTAAAATACAACTCTCTTTAATGAGCCAAGATTAAAAATGATAAACCCCTAACTTGTTTGTCTTCAACCCCGTACAACTCCTGATGAATGTATGCAGGAATAAATGTACATGTTATTACTTTTTAGCAAAGAATATAGCCAGCAATATTGGACAGAAAACCCCTTCACTGTTGACAAGTGTCAAGGACTATACAGGACACTTAAAGGAAATACAGCACTGCCTTGTGGAAAGTGTTGCATGTTTATGTATGGCAAGTCAAGAAGCAATATTGTCACATGCAAATAAAAAATATAGATCTACTGCAGCTTGAATAATGTGAGAAAGCTGTGCTGTGGGTTGCCGTTAAAGGGTTTTGACATCGGAACCTGAGTTTGCAACCTGAGGTCCACATGAGCTGGCTTCCTGATGTGGTCCTTTCATTCCAGCAACTGACATGCAACTGATATTTTGAATGGAAAAAGAGGTATTAGACTGAGGGTAAGAAGTGGGCCCAAGATAACTTGAATTATTTAATGATTTTAATTGTTCTAAATAATTGATCAGAGACGAATGAAGAACCAATATTAAAAAAAATGTCTTACTGTGAATTATTTCAATAATAAGCCCCTAGTTGCTAGAATATTGAGTTTTAAATAAGGCTGAAGAAGCATTCATCAAACTGAAAGCTCAAAACGGTTTTGGGAGTTAGTTTCTACTCTCTGACGTGTTTGATTCAAATTGATCAGAGTTCAAAGGACAGCAATAACGTAGCTGTTTAATGGTCTTTTGCTTGGAGGAGAGATAAGAAAATGATTAGTAATCTGAAAGGCTACTTGGGAGATGGTTAGTCAACAGAGACTTTGATAAACTGACGAATAGTTTCAAACTGCTAACTGTGATAGCCAGAAATGCCAATACAGATTCCTGGCACTATAGCTTTAAAACACCCATAAAGCAAGGATTGAGACAGTATGATTTGTGATTATTCGTTTAAATTATATTGGGAGACAAACAGGTGTGGCAGTAGTTTCAAAATAAACTAGGTTATGGTTGAGCAACAATAACGTTATTTGGCAACACATCTGGATCATTCCCAATGTGCCACATGTACAGTGAAACGTGAAATTAAACCCAGCCAGGGAGTCATAGTCCGCTCCCATCTGTGGGAGAAATGTGTGGGCCTCTAATCATGAATACTAAATCACAACTTCAGAAATGTCAACAACTCATTATAACCCACAGTTGGCATCCCGATACTTAACGACGTCTTTATCCTGGAAGTGTCCTCAGGCCTAAAATAACGGTGACTGTTTCAACATCTTTAATAAAGGAAATAACGTACTTGACCAATTGGGGGTATGTAGCGGTTGCTTTGTATGAACATCAACAATATAGTTGGCTATAAGATAGAGATATAGTTGGCTAGTTCAACTGTTTGCATGACAGTCCTAATCAAGTAGTGAGACCCCACCATCACAGGCTAACAACAGCCAGTAACTAGGTAGCAGGTAATATTTGATCAATTCGGGTTGTTTAACGTTAAAACCTTATTTCGACGTGTTCCGCGATGGCAACTTTAGTACATGAAGCTTACAGCGCCACAAGCAGCCGGCAAAATGTTAAGTTAGTAGGAAAACCACACCAAGTTTGACACACTTAATACTACCGTTAGCGGAGTTAGCGTGCTACTATAACCCAGCTAGCTAACCCAGAGGGGCCAGATGTGCTTCGTATGCTCACGTCCGCTACTCACCGTTAGCATAGGTCTGTCCCGTCCCGTTGCGAGAGTTGAACCCGGTACTTGACATCTCGAAATGGACAACCGTGATCACAATTAGAGACCTCTTACTTCGCGAACGAACTAGCGTTAGCTTGCGTCTTCGGCTGACAGGGTTTGCCGAGCTAACGCCAACCGGGTGACGGCAGGACGTCTAATGAAACGAGCGGCTTGGTCGACGTCCTGTTATAGTGTAAAAAAACAAAATGAACTCCCTGGCTAGTTAGACATCACAGGGTTACAGTGAGAGCCATTGCCCATTAGGGTATAGACGGGTGTAGGCCTTGTCCAGATAATCGTGTAAACCACTTCTCTCCTTCCACAGGAAGTCGGGATGGGTCTAGCAGGATCAACGTTATTCCCCGGACATGCGCAGTGGTTACACGTGGCACTTCCTCTGGTGCGCTGCGTTTCAGTGTACTGGAAACACAACGACAGCCACACATGTCCTCGTCTTTCTTTAAAATAGCGGACCTGTTCGTTGTTTCCGACTTCGTCTGATATTTCAACGCTGAAGCATTAAGTGAGCTTAAACCAACCCCCCGGGTGATAAACACTGCCGTTTATAGCAAATCGTCCGGCTTGACAGCTAAAGGTAACACCTCTTATATATAAATACATAAATCGGTACATATTTAAAAACGGGGATCTATTTAAACACACCTAAAACGCAATTAATTTGAGCTAATCGAACTTCATTTGTGTGTTTTATATTTTGTATATTATAAATGCGAGTATTATCATCTTTTCAATGAAACTTAGTGTGTCCCTGCCGGAGGGGTGAGTGTGAAACATAAACAGGAAGCGGCTCGGCTGAATCTGGGAGTTGTTGAACAGCCATTGCAGTGTCGTGGCTTAGGAACAAAACAGGAAAGCAGGAGAGAAGACCGACTCTTAAAGGCTTTCTTTCGTCTTCGGGACCAATTTTAATGGTTGTAAAAGTGTTCACACTTGGAGAATCTATCTACACATAGCAATCGGGTGAGTCTGTCGATATATTTGCAAAGATGGAAATGTAGTACGCCTTAAAGATCGGTGTGAGAGCTGACGCTGACAAGCTTACACCGCTAGCAAGTTGTTATGGTGGCTAATGGAGGTACGCTAGCACTGCTAACCTTAAGCTGTACGCACTATTAAAAAACATACAACCCGAAATAACCGTACAACTGAACAATGTCACGTGTCATCGAAATGTTTGACATGAAGTCACCGTTTCGATACATGTAAATATTTCTTATTTCCAGAGTGTCTTTCAGCCCACTGGTGAGCTAACGTAGCCTAGCTAGCAGTGCAACGTAGTATCGGGACGTGACACGTAGCTAGAAGGTTCGAGTTAGCGACCCGTTAGCCGGCCTCACCTTAATGTGGGACAATAATGTGGCCAAACCGGCTTTACTCCATATCCCCGTATCGTAAGGGTTTTACTGTGTTTCCGAGGCCACGACAGCCCCATTTCCGTGAAGTAAAGGTAACTAGCTGTATTAACGGGACTATGCTGTTGGACAGTCGGGTCTGCTATTTGGCTGTCCCAATATGTTCCCTTTTGCATTGTGTGTATGGCGAATTTGTTGTTACACTTTTACAGCACATATTGAGTTAGTACATATATAGATCTCAAAATCAACACAACATTATCATTAATGTTGTTTTTTTACAACCGTTAGAGACGACAAATATGTGCCGGGAAATATGTGATTTTGCTTTTGTCCTTTTTTTGTATGTATATCTTAAGTGATGCAAGCCTCTTGTGTCGGCTGACGGTTACCACTATGAGAATATGTTTAATCCTGATTAGAGGATCAATCTCTCTGACACAAAACCACTTTCAGTTTGATCACCATAACTGTAAATGTTAACATTATTATTTGAAACATTCTCTAGGTCTGGGTCACTGTCTCATGAAAACTATTTTGCTTTCTACACGTTATGTTGTTGAAATATATTTCATATTTTTATTGAGTTTCATATTTAATATTTAAATTCCCACCTTTTGGCTATTTAAAACTGTGATCACCTCACTAGTGAGTCAATAATAATTATTCTAGCCACAATCACAAACAGAAAGCTTTTTGTGTATTGTGCTGCCCATAGCCAGGCCAGTTGGACTCAGATGTTGTGTGAGGTGCTGTTGGTATAGTGCATGGGCTTGTTGGTAGACAAGTGGCTCGGTGAAGGTGGGTGTCGGTGCCGTCTCGCCGGCATATGCAGCTGACTTTAATGCTGCACACGTGGGAGCGTCTGTTCCTTACGCCGGCCCACTGTGTCACAGCAGTCAGCCCGCTGGGCGGAGGGAGCGGGGGACCGGAGCATGGCTGCTGCTGACGTGTAGTTCAGCTGTCATTTGCATGCCTCTGACCTTTGCCTACTGTACTCTTTAGCCCCTGAGTTGTTTGCATGTTGCACAACAATGACTGCAGACCGATCCTCGCTTGTGTGTTCTGTAGCGAAGAAGAGGGATTTAATATTTTGTTACCAAATTAATTTTTTTGATAGGCAGCCAAAAGTTTTATTTTTGAATAAAAGGTTATTTTATAATTACCTTACAAAGAGATAACATTGATTATCCAAATGTATAATCAATCAATTATCTGTCAATATGTGAATTGTTTAAGGCCTAGTGCTAAGCGTTATGAATGGTGTTCTTTTAAATATTGTCTTAGTTCAGCGGCAACACAGATCCGATTGGAGTTGGGATATGTGTGAACTGAGTGATCTGATGATCGTTGCTCTGAACTGCCAGTGCAAAGAGCCCCACTAATACAAGATAGTCGCTGGGTGTTCTTGTAGAAGTTTGACGCTTAAATCTGCAATCTTGTTCTTATCACATGCTGGTTGAAAATCAATGATAGGTGGTTGCAAATGGCCTCTTGTCAGAACTCCATGATGGCCATTTATCAGGCCTAAGGAGATGGTCGTTGATTGGGCCTTTGGTGACATTATACTAAAGTAAGCCGAGACCCTCATGTCCTGTCAAACTCTCGGGGTAACCTCCCATGTTGGGTAGGCAGCACACAATTTATAATCACAATTTATAATCTGTCAATATAGGGATTTAATGTTTGTATTGTGAAACGTAGTATGTGCTACTAGTGCTACACTGTCCCAATTCTGACTTGCCTTGTAGGACATGGTGATCCTCCCGACTAATGTTAAAACGATTAGTCACTCGCAACCCTAGCATTTATCTATAGCCATATTGTTTTATTTGTTTGGTAACATTCTGAACACATAATCTTAACAGACATATAGACTGTTTTTCTAGTTGCCCAGACCAATGTCAGCCTAAATGTAGGCTACTATAGTTCCTATAATTCCTACCATTGTTTTTATAGTGTTCATTTTCTTTTGCTGATGTCGCATACTCATGCACATGTTTGTTTTTCTTTTTCTCTACAGGATTCAACAGCTCTGGATATGTCATTCATATATCATTGGGTTTGTAGTGGTATAAGTAGTGTACTGCAGCTTCTAGGTGAGTGTACATACACACACTGCTACATTCTCTTCTGCCATAGGGTGGATGCAATCGTCTGCCAATTACTGTTCCCCATTATTTTTCATTTATACATAAATCCAGTATAAGGCTACTAGGCATGTTTAAGTAATAGAATAGCGATGCATTTTGACCTTCATAAGCTTGCTATTCATAACTTTGTGTTAGTAGGCTAGGCTAGGCCTATAAGCCGAAAGGAATGACTAAATCAGCATTATATATGGCTATCGGTTGCCTCAAATGGGGTGATTTTGACAAGCATTTTCACCGGGAGATGGCGCAACATAACCAGCCAGCTTGAGAACAGCAATAGCATCGTATTTCATGTTTTTTCTCCATATTCTGCATGTATGCCGAATGCCGATATAGCTTGAGACTTTATTCATTGCTTTCATCAATATTTATATAGCTTAAGCTTTGCGCACATATCGACCATGAAGCCATAAAATTACGGCTAAAGGAAAAAAAAGGGAATTCAAACTGGCATTCAATTGAGGATTTAAAGTCAACAAATCAAATAAAATTTATGATAAAGGTAATTCATTAATTCTGCCTTTTATTAAATCAAGTTTTCCAAACTTAATCATATTCTCTGAATGTCTGCAATCAGATTTTAGTCATTCACAGACAGGGGCCGTCGCACTTTGTTAAACTAGCTCACTCACGGGGATAGCGAAGCTGCCATTTTAGCGCCTTCACTATCATAGAGCGTAACAGTGACCGCCCCTTTTTAACAGCTCCGGTGCCGGAAGTAAATTTCCCATGCATTTATCTCGTCCACTTTTCGTAGAATCCTTATAAAAAGAGTATTAAGCCTTTAACCAAGCCAATCGTTCATTATGGTAGTCGTGACCATATTATGTTTGATTCGGGATGAGTAGTTCCTCACTCGGTCAACAAAATAAAGTACCTTTGGCTTTTCTTCCGTTTTCCAAATTCTTTTTATGCCCGAATCAAACATAATATGGTCACGACTACCATAATGAACGATTGGCTTGGTTAAAGGCTTAATACTCTTTTTATAAGGATTATACGAAAAGTGGACGAGATAAATGCATGGGAAATTTACTTCCGGCACCGGAGCTGTTAAAAAGGGGCGGTCACTGTTACGCTCTATACTAGGCTCGTGCTCAAGCACATCCCACTGATTGGCTGAAGGCAGATACAGTTTTGTAGCCTCAAATGACAGTAGCGGACAGTAAGCACCACCCCAGATCGGTGGCAGTTAGAGAAATTATGAAAAAAATGAAACAATTATAACGAGAGAGACATTGTCAAACCATCAGTTAGGTTTGTTTTAATGAGTAGAATACATACTTTTGGTAGCCCCGGAGTCAGCGGAAACCACTGCTGCAGAATCGCATTTTTATCAACTGATTGTTTTTTCTTTTTTATATCTAAAGCGGTTTCATTTGTTAAAACAAATGTTATTTTAATAATGCAAAAAGCAAATACAATATCACGTAGGATTGCTGCGTGGACATCAGAGGCTTTCAGATCCACTCAGTGGTCCGAGTCCGACTCTGTTATTGCAGAGCCTGAATGTAGCCTAAAAGTTTCCGAAGACACACGTCTTCCATAATATGAGTACAAATAAGGTGGTTTGAACATAATATAATTACACAATAATAATCGCAAAATAATGGTGGGGACGGTGTCCCCACCGGTGGTGCATCCAACATCGTGTAACACCGGTAACCACGATAACACTGGAGTGTCGGGCAGTACAGAGTTGTGGACAAAATAACAGTGAATCGCCATACAAGTAGAACAAAGACCCAAGTCCTATATATTGCTATTGTTTCCATTACTGGCAGGGCCACTGTTAGGTAGAATCGGCACAACAAATTGATTTTTGACATTTATATTGATAATGGATGTTTTAGTGAAGCTTGTTTAGTAATGTCCTTTAAATGTGCTTGCTTCATCTGTCGAGCGTCCCAACAAAAAACATTTAGCATTTAACTTTAAGCAAAGTATATTTTTGGCTGCCCTTGTTATTCCATATAACCACATATTGGATTGGGTAGACAGGCTTTAATAACTCTCCTGTTTGAGTGAACTTCAATGCTTTCTAAAGAGACTTGGATACTTATTTCCCAATGAACGGATGGATGACTGGAGATCCTGGCCTTTGAATCTCCTCTTTCAATCTGTCCTTTGTGTTTTTATCTAGAATACTAAGTTTACATGTGCTTTAATTTTCCCAGCCCTATCCTTCGTAAAAATGCACACACCTGACAATGCATTGACCAAAGACAAATTCAATGTATCTCAGGAATTTGAAAAACTGCTCATTGTAGCTTTGACATCTCGTGTCTTTGCATAGCCGTTCGTGTCGATCTTTCTGTGTTAAAGTGGCCCCCAATGCCCCTCTCAAGCTGCTGGTTTTTTGTACATGTTGTACAAGAGCGCAGAGTTTCCTGCTCTCCCTGTCCGATGGGTAGCTGCTGCGCTGCTGTTTACCAGCGAATGACAGTCGACGATGTCATCGCCGGCAAGTGCTGACTCAGCCAACAAGGGACACGCTTTGACTGGTTTCACATGAGAGCAAATGGCATCTGGTTGCCATCGCTTCCTCTTTTGAAGCTCTTGCTGAGGCTCATTTTGATTTCCTCACTTGTCACTTAGCTGAAAAAATATAGTTTTCAACTTTGACGTCAATAATGTGATATTTTGGTTTTTGCATGAACTTTTCCGCTACACTATGGTTGGAAACAGTAACACTGCAGGCTGTGGGTTCTGTCTTGGGCAATAATTCAATATTATCGTGTATCATCTTTGACTGGTATTTTATCGGCACTATGGTGGAACGAGCTCAGGACAGCAGAGCCCTCACAAGCTTCCACAAGGGACTCAAAACTCACTTGTGGTCTTGAGTTCACCTGGACTCCGTTTAGCCCCCCCCCCCCCCCCAAAAAAAAAAAACCGCAGCCGGGAAAAGCACAAACACAAACCATTTTCTTCTCTTCTCTATACACACGCACTGTTCACACTTCGCACACCTACTAGATTGCACACCTTCTGATTCATTGACATCTCATGTGTACGCCTCTTCCGGCTCATTACGTTGCACGGCGTTCGTCGCTTGACTGGTCGTGACTGTTTTCCAAAGATGGCGCCCGCTTGTTTTCATGAAGGCACTGGCTTTCTAAATTTTCTTTTTAATAAACTGTCTGTACACTTACAAAGTTCTCAATGCTTCGTTTTACATGTAGGGACCCACATTATGCTACCGTGGAAGTGTGGTGCGATTTTGAGCCTTGTGAGTGGTATAGAATTGCGATTTATTTTACATGAATATCTGCCCCCACAGCTAGCGTTATAAGCTAATTAGCGGTTTTCGATAACTTTGGTTACATTCGACTAGAATGAAAACTGATCCCAGAGAACGGTCCAACTCGGTGGACATGTGTTATGATCGTATGGTCTCATTTTGCGCCGGAATTGTCCTTTAAGCACTTCTTGTATGTTTGTTACGATGAAGATATGCCCTTAAAACGATCAAATATGAGGTTTGAATTATCGGAGAGAAAGAGAATATTTTTACTTTAAATTTCATATACTGCAATGTACTAACCCTCAGTTAGACTGTTTAGAATGGTATTTTGAATTCATAAGCGCATTGTGATATTTATCGATATTGTGTAAAATTACCCATAATTATCATGATAATACATTTAAGCAATAAGCCACAAGAGGCCGTGGTTAACAATGATATTTAGAACAGTTAGGGGGTGTCATGCCTAACTTCGTGGCTTATTTCTTTTATGAAATGGTTACTAAAATGGGTACTAAAACGGTTACTATAGAGTCTACCAAGTAAGATTTCACAAAATAAACACAGCAACATAAAATGCGATCATTTATTGAAAACAAATCATCATTCTTCCTCCAAGCAATATAGTTCCTCAAGACAGCAAAATGGTTGCCAAGCAACATAGGCTAGCATACAGGCTGTAGCATACAGGCACATTAAGACAAAAATGAATTTATGCGGTCACAGTGTGTTTTTAGAACATTTATTTTACAACATGGTAATAGTGAAACTGTCATTAGTATTACTCTTGATAATGCATTTTACCAGCCTGATCATGTTATTGTGTAGGTTGAACCGTGTCACAATTATGATTTCGATTAAAAAAAGAAAACAAAAAAAAAACACAACCCTAATCTAGTCACAAGGTGTTCAAAAGCAAAACATCTCGTTCTTATACATCATGACTTGCTCTTTTAATGCCGAATGTCTTTCTGCCAACACTTGAGCGTGACTTCATCAACATCAAGGACATCAGTGTCTATTATTTGTATTAGAGCCAGTCCTTGGGAAAGATCCTGGGAAACATTCTCTTTGTAACTGGTTCCAACTTCTGAACCTGGATTTAAAATGCTTTTCATTTATGTTTTAAAAACACTGCCCTGTAATGCACATTTAAATGTTTCTTTCTAGGACTGTATAAGAAATCTGGCAAGTTAGTATTTCTTGGCCTGGACAATGCTGGCAAGACAACGCTCCTGCACATGCTCAAAGATGACAGATTGGGACAACATGTGCCAACTCTACATCCAAGTGAGTACACAGGCTCTTAGACTGATGTTTTGGCTGTCCGTTTTGTTTTTCTTGTTTATTTTATCACCAAAATAAAGATTGGACCTAGACTATTGACTCATCGTTACGCCAGAACTACGCTGGAGGGAACATTCTTGCTAAAGTGCTCCGTTCTGCCTGCCAATGACTGAATCTCAATATATGGTTGTGTGCAGGGGCATCACTGCTCTGATCTTGGATCCCTAGATGAATTATTTGACTGTATTATGGACCCCCCCCCATTTATGTCCATGAGAGGTCAAGCAAAGTTTACTATACAACACCCCTCCTCTCTAGAGATGGGAGGGTCTAAGTGAGTCTTCTTTAGCTCATGAGCTCAATTTCCATTCTTTTTTTTTCCTTCTCCAAATGAGCAAACCCTCCACGTAATCGTCCACCTTCTGAGCTTTTTATAAGGGGTGTAAAAATGTACAGCTCCATACGAACCCGAGTGTGGGAGATGGGGCTGGGCCAAAGTTCAAGATGTGTATCGTCATCACATACGATACCTTCAAGCTGTTGTGTGTTTGAAGCGATGCGATGAACTGATATATAATAATAATAATAATAATAATAATACAATATTTAATTGCCCAGTCCCAAATGCTTTGGTCGTTCACCTTTACACCTAAATGTTGTTTACCACAGCTACAGTCAATTGATTTGTGATCATAATAACGTAATGCAATGGACCGGAATGTAATTAAGAAATGGTTTTGGGAAATTGGCGGAATGTGGAATGGGCAAATAAAATGTTTGTGTTCTTACTGGCTCTTGTGGACCAGCTGGCAGCTGCTGACTCCTACACTCTAGCCCTGCATCACTGTAGCCAATCAGAACTGAATGTCCCTCGGTTTCTGCCATCTTACTGGTCTGCGTCTGTTATTTCTCATTGCTACTTTGTTTTACTTTAGCTTTTGAGGGTTTAGTGTGAATTTTTTTTTTTTTTTTTTTTGCCGATAAAGGGCTATGCAAATACGTTTGACGTGGCTGCTTCAAGTATTTCAATAACACCTGGCTATTAAGTATTAGTACTAGTCAGCTGGCACTTACGCTACCAACCCGAACCTCCCTGCCAATGAAAGCTCTGACTGTGTAGTCGGTTTGGTGTTTCAGTCCAGGGCTCTCCCATATGTTTAAACTCACCATGACCGCCTCTACTCCCTCCAGCATCTGAAGAGCTGACCATCGCTGGCATGACCTTCACCACCTTCGACCTGGGAGGCCATGTACAAGGTGTGTGTGTGTGTGTGTGTGTGTGTGTGTGTGTGTGTGTGTGTGTGTGTGTGTGTGTGTGTGTGTGTGTGTGTGTGTGTGTGTGTGTGTGTGTGTGTGTGTGTGTGTGTGTGTGTGTGTGAGAGACACAATTGAACTATGTGAGATTTTAGCTACTGTAGAGACTTCCACCTGTAAAAGAGAAAAACTACCTGTATTCATGTGTAATGTGCATATATTAAGTTCAGTGTGTTTGATTTTCATGCTTTGCCCGTTTGTGTACCCAGCACGCAGAGTGTGGAAGAACTATCTTCCCGCCATCAACGGCATCGTTTTCCTTGTGGACTGTGCGGACTTGCCAAGATTGGGAGAATCAAAAATAGAACTAGACGTGAGTACCTGCTGGATCGCTATTGACCGACGCAATTGGGTTTGTTGGGATGTTTTTAGGAAAAATGGCATTACATGGAGAAAGACAAGGAGGAAATAAATGTTATGAAATGTCATCTTTTCTGTAGTGATTAATTATCTAAGATTGTTTCATACTCTAATTAGGCTCCATTTAACATTGGTAGGCTACCTTTTGTTTGCCTTTTAGGAGACAGACACATGACTAAGTGTGTGGTTTGGAGTTCTCCAATAAGTTCATCCTGTTTCCTAACAACACTTCTTGTTGTCGTCTACTAAGTCTTAAAGCCTCTGACAACCAGTACAAAAATAACAAAAATGCATATAATGTAAAGTTAAGGGTCTTATTGTGCATATATCAACATATACAAAAGTTACCTTTTTATTTGTCAGTTAGTTGTATCCGAAAGTCTCCATTACAAATTATTTTCAAACACACTTGTTGTGGGTAACAGTTGATAACGGAGATTGTGCCAGTTGCTTTCATTACAGCAAAGCAACTAGTCTGTTGCTTTTGCGTTTGGACATGCTCCCACATCAGCCGGCGGGTCTGTACTGTGTTCTGTAGCTGCCGCATTGTAATCCTCGTCTTCACAGTATAAATAGTTATCTTCATGAACCTGTGATTTGGTTTTGCTAATACTATTTAGCAAACGTCCATGCTGCATGTATATAAAATGGAATTGTATGAATATAATATGCATATATAATATAATTCTTTATATGTGGGAGCGAAAGGTTTTGTTGCATCTGATTGGTTGGTTCATCGTTCAGCAAACTCCGGGAAATCTATGAACCAATTGGTTTGCGGATTTAATTGCGTAATTTTCTTAATAAATGTCTGAGCATAACCACGCCCTATTCAGACCCAGAGTATCAGGAAGGTTTACACAAACTTCAAGACTCATTTTTTATACTTTTTAGATACAAATTATACTTGTACATAACAGCCTAAATTACATTTTTGGAAGACTATTTGGATTTGGGTTCCCAGTGGCTTTAAACAAGTTTCTCGTTTCCACATGGGTAAACGATGACTAAATGGAGTTGTGAGTCATGGTAGTGTTAATATAGTTCATGAAGTCATAAAAAAGTTTTAGGAATGTTATGCAAGCATGTTAAGGTGTGGTTCCTCCAGGCCAGTGTCACCTTCTCAAGTACAAATACCAAACGTGCTGCTTTATGCTTCAGAAATTAAAATATTTGGTTCATGGGTCATTATAAAATCAATATTTCATTTTTTCTTGGCTGCTTGTCAGATAAAGCAAGCAACTTTAAGACATCACTTTGGAATCTGGTAACTTGTGACAGCATTTGATATTATTTATGGCATTTTCTATACGAAATGATTCATCGAAAAAATGATAGTTAGATCAATCGACAAAAAATGAAAAATAATCGTTAGTTGCAGCCCTACTTAACTTGCAGTGAGAACGTATTTATTTGTGAATATGAAGAACATTTAGGTGCTTCGATATTTTGGGGCTAGTAGATGACCTAGAATAGCTCTATGAGATTTAGCACCGACAATGTCCTTTTGTATTCACTATTTGTTTATGCTAGTGCAGCGCCCGTTCAAAACATGCCTGTTTGGAAAAGGCTGTTTGCTTGGTCTCCAGTATTGGTGCTTGCAGCATTTTCGAGAACCGCTCATCTGAACAACTTCACACTTGACACTGCAATTTCTTGGGTCCTCAGAAATACAATCGCCAAGTGTGAAGTGGATCAGTTGTTGAGAAAATGGAAGGACATACCTACAGAGACTCAAGTGACTTTGAGGTGTGGTCATGTAGTAACACTTGGCCTTTTGTTCCCGACAGGCACTAATGACAGACGATACCATCGGAAATGTGCCTATCCTGATCCTGGGCAACAAGATTGACAGACAAGAAGCCATCAGTGAGGAGAGGCTCAGAGAGATGTTTGGATTGTATGGCCAGACAACGGGCAAGGTGAGTAACGATGACCCGCTGAAGCACTGTTTTGCATCTCCAGAATGTGAGAGATGGGCTAGGGTTAGCATAGCTGGCTGTTAGCTAAAGCACTAGCACCCATGGGGGGTTGATCACGCATCATCCTTTTTTACCACCAGGTTTCACAACCTTGAAATTGCTCATCAAAATGATGCCTTACAGTAAAGTGACCCAAACCCACTGTACCTACAGTTTACAGTCGGCTTTGATGAGAGCTCTGGGTCTTGTCTGCCTGTTCACAATGACGATTCCCATGGTAACTGCTGTAATGTCCATAAGCATTAAGACATTTAATCAATTAATACATTTGATTTTATTTGGATAATGCTTTTCAAGATACTCAAAGGCACTAACGTTTTTTTCAAAAACCTTTAAAATGGGAAAGAAACACTTTCGAAAGATGGGCAAAGAGATCAATGCGAAAAGTAGCAAAAATAAAAATGGTGTGTGTGTGTGTCTTTGTCTCAGAGCAACGTCCCCGTGAAGGAGCTGAACACGAGACCACTGGAGGTGTTTATGTGCAGTGTGCTGAAGCGGCAGGGCTATGGAGAGGGCTTCCGCTGGCTCTCCCAGTACATCGACTAAACACCTCCCCTACACGATCAAGAAACACCCGCTGCCGCAACCACCACCATCGGGGGGGGAGGGAGGGAGGGAGGGAGGCAGCTGGTGGGTCAGGCGCCTCCCCCATCCCCCTGCCGTTGCCACCAAGTACCACCATAGCCAGCCCCCCCACCACCACCCCACCACACCCATGTTCGGTTAGAAACGTCTGCCTCCATCTGCAGAGAGAACGCAGTACAACCTGAACCCAATAGACTTTTATTGGTCGAACATTTGGTTCCACACACTCGTACATTCTCTCACACACACACACACACACACACACACACACACACACACACACACACACACACACACACACACACACACACACATACATTCTCGCACTTGTGCACATACACGTTTACTTATTTCTATCTTTAATCTCCTGTTCATTTTTTTTTTTTCACTTCAAAGCGGTCAGATGAGTGGATTGTGCAGCGGAGGCATTTGAAATCTGAAATATTAATACTAATTAATTTCCACTGTTTTCTTTTTGCCTTCTCCCATGCTCCCATTCTGCCATCTGTTGAGTGTGATGATAAAATGCATTATAACTGTCAATCAATTTCATGATTGTGTTGGTACAGCAATGATCCCTCCCACCCTTCCCCTGTCTCATGGGCTCCCTTACACCACTTTGGGCAGCGAGGAAGAGCAGTGTCGTTGTATACATCGCAATACACTTTTTTAACAGGAAAGCAAGATGTGCAGATATTTGACCTGGTATTCTTTTATTTTATTTTTTTGCAGTTCCTTTTTTTTTTGTATCTTCAATAAACATACAAAATCTTATGTGGCCACTTCTACAGCTTGCACCCTAAAGATGTGTATGTGTGGCTGTTATTTTACTGAAAAAGAGGTGTCTGTTTATCTCAATGCATTGAAATTTAGGACTTTTTTTTTATGTCACAGTAGCTGGAAGTTGGGGATTTTCATTTAGTAAAACATTTCTATAATTTTAGGCACAGCGAGCAAGGAGTGAATCCCAGCGTCGTGTTGGCCTTCATATTTGCTTGGACCAGATGCATTTACACAAGGAATTTTAAATAACAAACACTATCATTGGCTATGACAATTTATTTTGACCTTTTTCAAAGGTTTAAAATTGAATATTTATATAGCACAAACTGATCAGGCAAACATGAAAAATCACTTAAGGCGCTAGCTACTTTATTATGATGACATGCAGTAAGAGACAGGAAGCTGGAAGAGACTGAGGACGTTAGGTCGCCCTCTAGTGGCAGAAGGTCCTCACTAGTACAGGTCGGCCCCCAGAAGACAGGGACCACATTATATACATGTATGAAGTGTACTTGAACAACGTACACGGATATTATATAGATATATACATATATTAGTTTGGGTTTTTTTGATAAGCGATGTCCCTTGATCTATGTGCATTACCAGAATCTATTATGCATGCCTTCTGTAGGGTTTAAGACCAATATTCCAGCGAGTACAACACAAGGAGAGCAGATGCCAAAACATGTTAAACAATGTTAACAAATTGGAGATGTGTCCGTCTTTTGTTTTAATATTTTAAAGGAAACGTAATGGAATGACGAATAAGAAATACACCTTTTTCTCTCTTTGTTTTGCCTTTTGTTCCCATCCCTGTGTCTCTTTTAGTCCCTTAAGACATCATAATGAGCTGTTCCGACAGGGAGGGACGTGCTGTTTGCATCATTAAAACAATATTGTAATAAATGTTTGCAATGAATAACAGGCTCAACACTTAAGTGAATGGTTTGCTTCTTTTTGTGTTTGTTTTTCTGGCCGTCGTCACAATATAGGCCTACCTGATGAACATTTGGCATGGCATATGTAATTGGTACTTTGTAATGAGGAATTCATAAATTGCATCCATTAGTTGTTGATAACAAAAGGGAACAAATTGATCCAAAGCACTACTCTAGTCCATGAGCCAGTGGCCATCATATTAAGTTAATATGGCTTAGCTTAGGAAGCTGGTTGACCAACATTACCTCTGGCAAAGTGTAGACATCAACAAATATGAACCGGGTGCCTTGCTCGTTTGGTTTGCTACAATAACTACAACCAAACTATTTCAGTCTATGTCTAGTCTATGTACACACACACAAACACACACATTGACACACACATGAGATCTGTTGGATGAGGAGCCTTTATTGTATTGATAAGCTGTCTCTCCAGAATAAGACACCACTCTGACAATGCCCTGTAGTTAAGATATGCGGAAAAGACAAACAAACTAACGCTTTGGGGTTGAAGAACTGCTTTCCCCTTACTTCTCTCCCACTTACTATTCCTTTTTCCATCTCTGGTATTTCCTTTTTGCATACATTTTCCCTGATCTAATTTTCATACAATCTACAACCAAATGCAGATTCAAACGATGAATCATTTAAATTCTGGATCCTGGACTAACTGGCCGAAAACATGCAGGAAAATAATGTGACATAATGGTGGTACTCACCAATAGATGTATTTACTCAGCTATAAAGCATGTGTCTGTTGCTAGGCAGTTTCCAGTTCCCCAGGGTAGGTGCTGTTGATGTCCACATGGGAGTGTCTATCTGGTGACTGAACCCACTAGGCTCCCATCTGTCCATCATACAGCTGGGTGGCCACGCCCACCCGTGACGTCACAAAGGTAGGCCTATGGCTTTGGAAATGACTCAGCATGGCTAATGAAGCCGACATCATAGTTGGTCTGTACAGCACATTATAAATCAAGTACATGCAAGTGAGTCACTTGTAAACCAAGTTCAACTTTTCAATAGTCTCCTCGTTAGTCTTCATTATTTCGATGGCTGCCCGTCTGGGTCTGGTCGTTACGTTTGTGTGCTCTTGTTCCAGCCTCCAAATGATCTGGGTCCAAGTCCAAGTCCAAAGGTGCTGTGTGTAAGATTTAAGAGCTATTATTTCAGTGTCATTCGGTGCATAAATTGAGGTAGCCATCTGTCAGCTATTAGTGAGCGAAATGTGCTCAGACAATATCAGCTTCGATTTGACTGCGCCTTCCCCCGTCCTCTCTCTCACACACACACACACACACACACACACACACACACACACACAGCACTTGTGTACGTGTATACTCGTACATTGTATTGAGACGGAGATATGAGTATCAGCTCTGCACCAGACCATGTTTATGCCAAATGAACAGCATATGGTGAGAGGAACATGTTTATTATATTATTATGCATAACGCTGGACAGTAATGAATCCATGCAAGTCAATGAGCATAAAACAAGATAGTCCAGTTTTATATTAAATCGTATGTTTATAAAAATAAATACATACAATATAAGCTACAAGTGCACCTTCGTGGCGTGTACACACACAGTAAAACCTCAAACCACCAGGGTGAATATCCTACCACCAGGGGGCAGCAGAGGACGGCGTTTGACGACAACCACATAGACCTGAGTCCGTTTCACAAAGCAGGTTTAGTGAAAACTCTGAGTTTATTAACCCTGAAATGAGGGAAACTCTGAGTTTTCCGTTTCACAAAGGGAGGTAACTCAAACCAGAGAAAGAGGGGTAACTCTAGCCTGTTTCACAGAGAGAGATAACTTACGCTCTCGGTCAGTTACCGTAGTAACAGACTCTATGAACCTAAACTGGTTGGGACCAGGTTTTACTCAATGAACCTAGAGTTTCTCTCTGGCCATGTACACACGTAGCCGGGTATTTTTAAAACCGAATATTTCCCCCCCTCCGTTTATGAAATAATCTTTATCCACATTACCTCGTTTTCGAAAAAAAAACCTTCCACACATAACCGAACATCTGCGTTTTCAATCACATTCATATGCATTCCAAACCTGTAGATGCCAGTATTTCCCCAAATCCTGCACGCAACCTTTTTGATCACACTGACGGGTGATCGCATGACAGTGGACTGCCCCTCGATGTGAGGACGTAGTAACTCCGACAGCGACAGGAGTGAGGACCGGGACATACGGAAATTGTCACGCCATTCCTCTGGGAGTACGACTTCCATCTCGAAGTTTTCCCACCAGCTGGCAGTGCGTCCCGGTCTGACCCAAAACCGGCGTCGACGATTTCTGCGAGGAACATGCCTATGTGGAGGGGTTATGAGGGGGTAAATCACCGACCGCAATGTTGTTGTCCGTCGCCTGTGCTCTTGGAGCAGTAGTTGGGCGTGTAAAATGAGAGAGGTGAACAGCGCCTGCACAATAATTAAAACCACTACGGTCTTCAAGGCATTAGAATCCATGCTGCTTCTGCTGTAAATAAAGGTCGCACGTTTGACGTCAGAGCAGATTTGTTGTTGCTTTGGCGCATAAGTTGTGATGTTCGAAAACGCAAAACTTCGGTTATCTCTGTCTACACGCAAATGCGGAGGAATAAATAAACGGAGTTTTCAAAAATCTTCACTTTGCCCGGAGTTTTTTTAAATATTCGTTTACGATGCGTTCTCATGTGGATGACAGGTCCAAACGTAGAAAAATATATTCGGTTTACCAGATACCCGGCTACGTGTGTACGGGGCCTCTGTCTCCGCCCTCTTTCAGCCACACACGCCATTTGATTTCCTCATTCATTCAGTGAGAGTCAGTAGGCTATATCCGAAGTCCATGGCACAGAGGCGATTTTTTTTCACGAACATGGCATGTCCTTTTGACAACGATCCCGTGGATGAAGGTGCGGCATTACTGCGCGGAGAATTAAATATTCGTCCGGAGAGAGTTATCAGACCGCGCATAGATGTAGCCTTTCCAGTTCTTTTTCAGCGGTACCGTTTCACGTCACAGTCCATCATTTACATACACAACCTAATCCGTCCTTACATTTGCAACATTTCCAACCGTAGTCATGCTCTCACATCCCAGCAGATATTGTGTGTTGCGCTGCGTTTCTTTGCAAATGGAAGTTTTTTGTACAATGTCGGAGATGCAGAGCACTTGAGCAAGGCAACTGTATACAGGGCGGTCAGAAAGGTGTGCCTCGCCATGAAATGGCTTTTACCCATATTTATCGTTTTCCCTGGACATGAACCTGTCAGAGCCATCAAGGAGGGGGGTGCACTCCGAGGATGAGCTCCCTCCAGGGATTCCCTCAGCCACTGGCCTTCCAGTATACTGGCTTAGGGCTCCTCTGCCTCCGTTAGAGGTGGCGGTGCTGGGCCAGTAGAAGAGTAGAAGTCTGTGTTAGTTTAAATAGGCTTAATTATTTAACAGAACATGATATAGATGAAAAGACATTTATGTGTGTGAAAACAGCATTATGTTGGGGATAAAACAACTGCACAGTCAAATAGCCACTTAATATTTACTTTACAGTGTAAAACATGATCAAAATGATCATGCCGAGGTCTTATCTGTTTGAACAATGTTTTTATGTCATCTTAAGCTGCTGCCAAGTGCGCTTCTCCCCCGCGGGATTGCACCTAAATGAAATAAATGAATATGCTACCATTCAAGCAGTTTTCCCCTGTAATATTATTGTGATTGCAAAGGACTCCATTTAAACTTACGCATTGACCCGAGAAGCAATGTTCTCCCACGCTGTCTCCCTCTCTTTGGCAGCTGCAGCGGTGTTGCATTTTTTTCTAAAAACGTGTTGAAATTCGCCGTATGCGCGCATTAGGATTTCCAATTCGATGTTATTGAAAAACGTAGACCTCCTCTTCCCCGTTGCCATGGTGACTCGTCGAATCGGGGCTCCATTGATGCTGGCTTTTTATAGTTGTGGTGCACGCGCTTAACCCTAGGTGGAACTCCTCTGAGTTTATCAAATTAACTCAAATCCGCTGTTGTGGAACCGAAAACTCTGAGTTTTATATTTCAGAGTAGATCAACTCAGAGTTTAGGATTAGACTCAGAGGTTGTTGAACCTGCTTTGTGAAACGGACCCCTGGAGTGACGGGATATATTACTTATAGACTATGCTGGGAGGAGGAGGAGGAGGAGGAGGAGGAGGAGGAGGATGATCCTCCTCCTCCTCCTCCTCCTCCTCCTCCTCCTCAGTGTGTGTTACTTTAAGAGGACCTCGGTGACTTAAAGTCCGCCATAAACCAAACCAACACTATTAAAGCCATGCGGCCTCTTAACGTGTTGACCCGCGGTTGTAAATGAGTGAGTGGTTGAACGCGCCGCCCCCATAGGCGGGAAATCCAGGCCTCGTGTCGACGTCACGGAGCGCGCGCCAGCAGGATCTCGAGGGTGGACGCGAGGAAAAACGCGGAAGTAAAAAGTAAAAACGCGGAAGTAAGAAAAGCCAGGAAGAGACACAGTGAAGGGCTGCAGTGTGAGAGAGGCATGAAGAGAGGGGACAGACAGATGTCCACATGGTGATGTGGTGTAAGTAACCTGCAAGCTAGTGGGTGGATGGGAGTTTGGGCTCAATGCTGTCTGCCAGCACTTTGTCTAAATAGCCTCTTGTTGACTGAGTGTACAACACTGTCAGATTAACTGGCTGTGTGTTCATGGGGTTGTTAAATGTAGGCCTGTATAACTTGTCATTTTAATGTGTTTGCCTGTCATCCCTCTATGTCAGCTCATTGTCACATTACAGGAACTCGTTCAGCGTTTGACTTAAAATAAATCACCATTTTATTTCAAATGGTGTTGCTGCTCCATTTATTCAAATTAACTTTAAAAAAACCCCATTTGCCTATTTCTCAGGTTAGTGTACATTAATGACTAAATACCACAAAGGTGTTCAATGTCACTGAATGAATCTATTAGGCTCAGCAGCAAGCACTAAAAATACTGAAAACACAATTTGCTCAGTTCTCCCAGGATGGAAACAAAATAAATCAGGACTCACTGCAGAAATGAGAAATTAGGCCCAGAGAATAACGAGGAAAGAAAGCATGGGTGATAGTTGGATGGATGTATGATCAGTTGCGTACATTAGATACAGGCTACATGTATTATAGACTATAGGCAAGTATGTAAGTGGTGTCTCGTTATTGGAAAATAACACGCCTGGACAGTGGTAAGCAACACGGCTTCGCCTGTGCCGCATCACAACCCTAACATAATTTTCCAATAATGGGACGGCCTATCGTTTATACCAGTAAAACAATAAGATACTTTAATCTATAACATCATTGGCTTTTTATAGACTTAATTATTTGAACTTAAAATATTCTTCTGCATCGCTTTGAGCATAGGCCTATTGTTTTTGTGTCATCATGGAAACATCTGGTCAATAGTTGTATTTGACCGTTTTTAATGTTCAATTTGTAGCGCATTGATTTGAAACTGTTCAAGCAGTCCTGTTATTAAAAGATAATTCACACCCCTGGAATGTTATTGACCAATCAGGATCAAGTTTTAAACAGTGCTGTGGTATAAAGGCTTATAAACAATCAAGCCTATACTTGATTTTAAGTAATCATATGTGGTAGGCTGGTTGATTTAAAGAGACAGTACAAGAGAGTTTGGTACACAGAAAGCACTGCTTTATTGACTGCACTGGGCTGGACTGAACTGGATTGGACACCACCAGATGAGGGTGGGACTTGAGGGGGCGGGACAAAGTTTGGAGAGGGGAAGGGAGGGAGGACGCAGCCGTCTAAGGCAACACAAACAGCATGCAGATACAGTCACAGGAAACATCATTTGTCGTCAGCATCATCATATTGCTCTTTAAAGTTTCGCTTAAAACATTTAATTTGTACAAAAAGGAAGAAAATAGGTTTTTCGCACTAATGAAAAATACACTTTGTTTTTCCCTCCTACAAAGAAGATTCTAATACAAGAAAATAAATATAGCAAAAAAAGCCCAAAAAATAATTTAAAATAGCTCTTTTTTAATATATGTTCGATATTTCTCTTAGCTATTAACAAATGGCACAACATTCTTCGAAACAAAGAATACAGAAGGATGAACTCCTGCAACATTCATATTATCGTATTGAAGAACTGATGCAGAGTGGCGGAGTGACCGGATTTCAACACCTTATCAGGAAAAATAAAGACAGCTGGAGGCGGAGCCTGTGTCAAGCTCGGTTTTATTTCCCCAAAAGGAAGCTGATTGATATTGATAAATAGCTCGTAAATACGACCAATGATATTGAAAATAGTGCGTGAATATGACCAAGGATAATGGAAAATAGTGCGTGAATATGACCAATAGAATAACGAAAAGCAAATCTGGTACACTTAAAAAAAAGATACCGGCTGATGATGAGAAAAAAAGTATCAATTTTGAAGTCACCAACAGAACGCAAACTAGCTAAACATGAGCAGCGTATTGTTATTATAAACAGTTCAATAAGATAAGGCTACTACCTAAAACAGACCAACATCAGCCTGTAACACAAACAAGATGGTAATTCAAGTGCTTACACGCAATTCAACTGAGGTGATGAAGAACAAAATCAAAAAACAAACAAAATCAATAAAGAAACGTTTTGGAAGCCAGAACTTCTGGGAACTTTGTAAACCTGAGGAGGGGACTTGGCAAACCGCAGGTCAAGGGGGAGCTCAGAGAGAGAGAGAGAGAGAGAGAGTTTCCTATCAATAAAACGTGTGAAATAGCCAGCTCCTCACCAGTCTGACAGGGCACTGAAGGGTACTGCAGCAGAGAGACACTGAAAGGGGGAGAGAGAGAGAGGGAGCGAGAGAGGGGTGGGTGGGTGGGGGTGAAAAGAAAATGAGAAATGATGAGGCGGTGAATGGAAAAAGCAGTTAAGGGGGGGGGGGGGGGGGGGGGGGTGTGCAGCAGGTTAAGAGAGGAGCATGCAGAATGAGAGAGGTTAGGGTGCAGTGTGAGGGAGGACGTTCCCAATCTCTGGATGAGAGGAAGGAGCTCGACCTCAACTCTCATGGGAAGACAACGCCAGCTCAACACGTTCTAACTGCAATTATCCCCAGAATGGACGCGCACGCGCACACACACACACACACACACACACACACACACACAAACAACCACACACACATTGTGCAAACATACTCTTGCACCCATCTGCCTCACAACTTCACAGTTGTGAAGACTCACCGACTGACAGACACACACACACACTGGGACTGCAGTTTCCCCAACTTATGTAATCAAAGCCCATATTTCCTGGCTGTGCTTGTAAAGGTTTGGACACTGAAGTCCGATAAATAAACCGACTCGGAGGAAACAGACATGTTTGTTCTCTAGTTGAAGGCAGGGAGAGAAAAATAGAGGGAGATGAACAAGAGGGATAGAGCGAGGAGGAGGAGGGAAAGGAGAAAAACAGACGCCAAGGAAAGATCAGTACCGGGGAGAGAATACAAGGAGAAAGTGAGGAAAGCAGAGAGAGAGGGAGACCAATGGAGAGCTCGCTTTACTTATAATGAACAATGAAAAACAGGCTAGAGGACTAACGGCCCGGGTACGTTGTTCTGTTACCGCCACCACTTGTTTACACACACACACGTTGTTTTTGGACAGTTGGTCGAGTGAAGTGGCACAGCAATTATTGCCGTTCGAAGGCTGCCATCTTAGTGAGAGAGTCTGCACAGCTACTTGTTTGTAATTAGAAGAACTCTTATTTGCCTCCAATCAAAAAAACAAAAACTCAAGGGTGAGGACGGTGATTGTCATTATTGGTTGAGCTACTGTGGTAGTTATGCTTCGTGATGGGCATGGCTCCAGGACAACTCTTAATAATGAATAATAGTGAATAATGATGACCCCCCCCCCCCCCCCATGAAGAATAATGATGCAAATATGAAAGGAAAGACTTGGAGAGATAGTGGGAGAAAGAGGTGGGAGTGATTAACAGAGGAAATCGGAAAGAGATAAAGAGCACAGAGAAAGGGATGGAGGGAGGAGAGAGACTGGTGGTGTTTATATTAGCTGCTTGTTAACCCGGCAGTATGGATAGGCTACAAACAGAACACAGGGGAAAGAACAAGCTGTCCTCTCTGTTTTCTCTCTCCACCTCTCTGGCTGCAGTACAGCTCACGCCTCCCTCACTCTCTCTGCATCTGTCCTTTCTTAATGCCCTCTTCTCTCCCCCTCGCTCCCTCCTTTCTTATGGATGTCTCCTTTCCTCCCTCAATCTCTCCTCAACCCTGCTCCCCCAGCTCTAGCTTTCACTCTCCTTTTGAGTGGAGCAAAGCAGACATACTCACCCTCCCATTCGCCCCCCCCCCCCCCCCCCCACACACACACACACACGTATGCGTCTTATTATTTGTCCTTAAAGTGATAGTTCCTTTTCCCCCACCGATTGTCCTACACTTTAATAAAAAATTAAGACGGAGTGAGCAGCATGAGGAAGGTGAGGGAGCGGGAGAGATAAATGAGTGAGGGACGAAAGAGAGGGAGGGGAAACAGATGAAGCAGGGTGGAGATGAAACAGATGAAGCAGGGTGGTGGGGTGGAGAAGTACTTAAAGGGAGAGTAAAATTGAGGGCGACTATGGTGGCAAGGTTATTCAGGAGGAGAGGAGGAAGAGATGATCTGAATTGGTAAAGGAGATGATGGGGTTGGAAACTGATGGGTGGTAGGGGAGGGGGTGAGGCCAGGGGAGCAAAATGATCATGAAATCACACTGTGATGTAACCAGGCCGAAGCAAAGAAAAACAAACAATGTTGTGGGCGGATCGGCATTCTGCCTTCCTAACAGCCTCGGCAGCCAGCTGAAGCATTACGACAAAGAAAAGTAAAGAGCAGCTTGCTTTCCAAAACACGGGAAATTAAATACACTGTATGTCTCTAGTAGTAGCAGTAGCAGTATTAGCAGCGGTGCAGTCGTGCAGTATTAAACGTTATTGAAGGTGTGTACAAATTCCAGCTAAACGGCGCAGTGTGTGTGTGTGGAGGGGGGATGTTGGGGCTGGTGTAGGACAATAAAGTAAGGAGAGGACAATGATGTCAGACAGGAAGCAGACTCAGTATGTGTTGAGTTAGCGGTCCTTAGCATCTTGTATTGGATGATTAAGCTTTTTTTTGTTGCATCCCTGCTAACCAAACAGATGGATGCAAAACACTGAATATTGGAGCTGAGATATCAAGTATGAAGCTGATTGAAGCCGTAACTTTAAAACCCAGCCAACTTGACTAGTGCATTATCTGATGTATTGCTTTTGTTTGTCTAATCAGTCCTTAAGATACACATTCAGAACATCATATCCGTTGTTAAAGTGTTTGTATTTAGCCAGCACATGACAATTTATAATTTGTTACATTATAAATTGAACTGGCCAATATGAATTTTTACGTTATGTTTACTTTACATTTAATACATGTTGCTTTCCGTTGAAAGTGAATGTTTGGGTCCTCAAAAGGGCCCATTTTGTCAATTTTTAAGATTATAACTTGGAAAAAGAAATGTGTGGCATTGTTTCCTATTTATTCAAGACAGGGGAGTCTACAGCATTGGCCAATCCAAACTCCATTGACGAAAAAAAAAGGACCTGAACCAGTCTCCGGCTGAATTAGCCAGCTCGCCAAGAGGAAAAGGTGCCATACAGTATCCCAATGATCTCCAGGGGCCTCCAAAAAACAGGCAACAGGATCACTCTGTATCCCACTGCCTTTAACACAATGACTAGTGGACCCATTTAAATCAAAGGTGACCGCATCACCAGCCAAAGACACGAGTACACAAATGATGGCTGTCTACCAAGTCAAGGCGATATAACTGACACTGAAGCCCGGCCATCCACTGATTGGCATTAAAGGCAGTTAGACAAGGTGCTGCTGACACTGGCTGAGTGATGATCTTGATGAGATGATCTTTGTCCAGGCCAGCTGAGACACCTTTTGCAGCACCAACACCTGTTCAATAACCGTTACTGTACCAATATTTCCCTCCTCCAGTTCAAGAACATGCACAGAAAAGAATAAACTCTTTGCCGGGCTTCAATGTTAAGAAACTGGTTCAGGAGAAAACAGTTTCTGATGTGGGCATGGAACCTGAGAGCATCAGGTTTCAGCAAACCTGAAAGACCCTCAGATCACACTACACCAAGCCGTGTTATAAACACGCCTACACCAGCACACCGACATGACCTACCCCTCCCTGGACGCTAGATACAGGTAGTACACTTGGAGATATTCTGAGAGAAAAGTCTCAGAGGCCTACAGTCAGCTATGAAGCAGTAGGAGAGGGCATTGTAGCCACACTGTAAATATAATATCATATAATAGAATCTGTGTATTTACTAGGGTTGCACAATGTACCAGAAATCCTATGAAAATATCGCAGTACTCTCATATAGATAACAGAAGTTGTTCAAAATGTTCAGACACTTAAAACGTCTCCAGGTGAACGCCTAACAAAGTTCTCTGGTGCTTGGTACTATTCCTAGCACAACATAAGGTTACAAAGCCTGAAGCTTTTGCCACGTTCAAATACAAAACTGGAATCACCATCCCAAAACCGACTGAAAAACATTTGTGAAGAACGTTAACTTCATCAATGGCAATAATTCAGCTACATAAAAGGTTTTCAAAGTTTCCTTCAACATTGTGCATCCCTAGTTTTGCTACTAAAAAGGTAAAGGCTATATATGAAACGCCTTTGTCTAATAACACTGTCTACAGAGTCAGGCTACTCTGAACATTGAATATTGAAACCAAGTTTACATATCACTGTCTAAGCAACATCGAAACAAAAAAAACTAAACGACTAAACCCACTCGGTGGAGGATTCGGTATGTGGTGAATTGACTCCACCCAACTCCACCTTAAATTTGTCTCCAAACCACAAGTATAAGTATTGTTGTGGTGTGTGTGTGTGTGTGTTATGATGGTTGCCATTGATATGGGGTGGAACCGCTGAAGTAAACCCTGTAAGCTCCTCATTGTCTGAAGAGGAGAATGCTTAAGGAAGGAGTAAACCGTGATGAACTCGCCTTTTGATTGGCTGTTTACGTTGTTTAGTTCATAACAAAATTCTTATGACTGCGGTAGGACAGAGAGTGAGGAAGTTGAATGTCACAATGTCATGTTTTCTTCTACTGTATAGGGGACCTGCACACACTTGTCCTCATAGGTGTAAAAAAAAAAAAAAATCATCTTCTACATAACAACCCTGTTATACCAGCTCTGGTGCATGCATGTGTGTGATTGTGTCACAAGTGTGAACAAGTGTGTCGTACGTTTTCACGCATTCCATGGTTCAGCAGCATTTGGTGTTCGAAAAAGCTTGTTTTTTGTTTGTTTGTATGTCTGTATGCATTGTGATTCATTTAATGGGCCACATTTGAGCTCTGGGCCAATGTTGGGTGCCCCTTGTGGGAGCTGATCTGGAAGAGTCCAGGGTGGGTTATTGACCATGGGGTGGTGGACATTATAGTGGAATAGCGCCCCCTAAAGTTTAGGAGGTGACACAGACTATCACCAAGTATGACAGACACCCAAGCTTCTGACAGAACATAAGCTGACCTTGGATCAATGAGACGTGAACCACCAGTCTAAACAGGTTTCAATGGCAAAGGTTTGGACCGCACGATCAGTTGAAGTTGCCCGATGAAACTTTTTCTTCATTGTGAAAATAAGAAAAGTGGTTTTGTGAATTGTGCTGCCTTATTCCACAGATCTGTTCTATGGGGTGGTCACTTCTGAATACAAACAATTGGTAGAAGCAACCCATAGAGATAGATGGAGGAAGAAGACCTCTACACCTCTACACTATGGTCTACAGGCCTGGTTTAAATGGCTGTTTTCTTTCTGCTTGATTTATCTAAATCAAAGTATCAGGTGGGTGGTGTTGGAGGTTCAAATACACATCAGCTGTTACTTTATTTTACAAATAAAGTAATAGCTGAGTTAACATCAAGCCAGTACAGAGTTCATTTATGACCACCTCACGGACAACACATTAATTTGGCTGTTTTTGTTAAACAGTAAAACAATGACCAATTATTATTTATGAAAACTATTTAAACCAGGGCTGATAGTTGAATGGATTGTACTAAGAGAAGTGACATGCTCAGTAGTAGTTGTGTTGGAATTCAAACAGTGAAGTGCGCCAAATTAGTAAAGTTAAAGACACACGCACACATTGATTTATATATATATATATATATACTGTATATAGTATAAAATATGTATATATGTATCGTCTTTACTTTTCTATTTCCAATAAACTCTTCAGCCATTTATTCATTTTAAAACATGTTTAACCCCTGAGAAGATACCTTAGACCGCTTAAGTACAAAATACACCTCTTTAAGAAAAACAAAAACAAAACAAATCTGAAATTGAAACAAATTTACAAGCAACTGAAGTTAAGGAAGGTAAAACTCAGGCCTCTGTGGATGAATATTGGGGTTGCTGGGGCTGCGCTGCAATAGGACATTCAAAGACAGAACAGTTCACTATGAGGCCACGGCAGTTTCCAACCCTACTGGTTCCACCATCCTGCACCATGGCTGTTGCTAAGTAACTGGTGATTCCACGCAAGCCGCACATTGGAGTGTCTATTAGCTTGATTACAATCTTATGATGGGCATAGATACACTTGCGTGTTTTATTGTTTTCTAATCTAGCCTTTAAGACATGATATATTGAGATATATTTACCCTTGATATTGGTCCATCTGATGATGGTGAAGACCATGTAGGCTGTTTTTGGTTTCCTCAATTTGACAGGTTTGTTCCTGTGTTTGCTGCCAACATGTCTCGTAAGTATGAATCGATGTGGTCACTGTAGTGCAAACTCTCTCTTTCAAAGTCTGGATGCCAGTAACCTACTTCTATAATGGGACAGGGAGACCGAAAAAAAGGCAGCACTTTGCACTTATAGCACTGAGTGTGTGTGTGGAGCTTTGCAATTGCGGCAGATGCTGTGTTGATTAATGGGGAATGCTGCGCTAACTTCCTTATTTTAGGCACTAAACAATTATTAAGGAGACAGGAGCCCTTTGTCACGGGGACCCGCCAGGGCTTCTGCCATTTGATTGAAGCAAATCAGATTGAATAAGGACTGATTGACTCACTTGCTGATTGATTGTTTGATTGATTGATTGAAAAGGTTTCTTTGTTTTGTATTTTCAGGTAGGGGGGGGGGTGTTATGGGGACTCGTGGCGACAAAAGGCACAGAGTTTGGATCAGTGTGTTTTTTTCTCCCCCCATGATTCAGTGGAACAATGAATGAATCACTGGAACAGGAAGAGTTTGAAAGCAGCCGACAGGGGTTGGGGACTGAGTGCATAAAAAGAACTGCTGGAAAAGAGAGCAACGGGATTTGCTCATGGGAGTATCTAAGTCAAGTGTGTGTGTGTGTGTGTGTGTGTGACAATTTTAATTGACAACAGGATTGGGGCCAAGCCAGTTTTCTACCCAGTTGATTTGGGGATGGGAATTTTCCAAATTGTTTGCCATAAATTACTTTAGATATTAAATATTGAAGGACATCCGCGTCTATTGAGAATAAAGGCTACTTAACGATCACCACAAGTTTCCAGATTTTGATTCCATTTAAAAACAGGGCCAACACTGAATGGATGTGAATGATAGGCAACTTTTGTACAAGCTCATAGACCTGGTAAAGGCTGCTTCGTTTCACACATTTTCTCTGTTGGGATGAACTCTGAATCTACATGCCGTTAGGATTCAAAATATCCAAGAAGACAAAGACTCCACGAGGGCTGTAAGGTAAGAAGGAAAAGGCCAGCTTAAGGAACACTTATGCCCTGTAAAGTGTTCAGATCCAAACTCAGCAGTTACCAGAGACACAGAAGTTACCAGGGATACAGAAGGCTCCTACAAATATGGATACTCAACACTGGGAAAGGGAAAAGGGGGGCAAAAGTTTTTTAAATAATAAAAATGGACAAAGTCACCATCTCCTATTTGTCTGAAAAATTATCCATGGAAACCAAAAAAAACAGGGTCGGAATCACTGAAGTTTTCCATCTGTAAATATGACTGTGGACTGGGAACAGATTGAGGGGTATAAACCTGGGACGCATCGATGTGTATGCATCCTGGCTGATGCCAAGTATGTGTGTATGTGTGTGTGTGTATGTGTGTGTGTCCATGTTTATGGAGTGTTTCAGTTCCTTATGACGCCAGCACGCTCCTTCTCAGCAGGTCCTCGCTCCCAGAATGCAACTTTGACAGGTGGAGCTTGCGATCAGCGGGTCGCGTATCCAAGTCGCTCTGCTCGCCGTCAGAGAAGTACCCGTCAGTCTCAGCGGAGTCCAAAGAGGACGTCTCCTTTGCTTTGAGGGGTGTGTCTTTCTCCCTAGACCCCACCCTCGCCACAAACACAGCTCCACCTCCCCTCCCTCTGGATTTACTCTGGCGGGAAAGGCGCAGTCGCAGGGCCGCACGGGGGAGCGGCCCTACGCTGGGTGCCGGGGCCCCAGTACTGGAGGACTTGGATGGGATGAAGGCGGCGGTGAGGCTGGGTGTCAGCGCGGCAGTCGACCCAGTACCGGCCCCGGTTCCATTGGTGGCGTGCGGGCCATCCCCTGGTCCTCGCTCCGGCTCCTCCGAGATGTGACACGAATCCATCTTAGAGATGGGCGGCTGCGGTGGGGGGTCCCTCTGGGGTTCCACACTCCGGCTCTGGTGGAGGTGATGGAGGTGGTGCGGCGTCTTAGAGGAGGCACTCCGGGACCTCTCTCCTCTCCGGCCGGGGCTGGGCTTCTCCTCTCCCACGGCAGCGCCCCTGGGGCTTTCAGCAGCGGGGAGGCCGGTGGTGGCGGCGGTGGCGGTGGCGGAGGCCGCCGTGGCTGAGCGCGGGCTCTGGGACAGAGTGGGCGCGGCGGCGGGGCGGGGGAGGCTGCGGGAGCGTGGCTTGCGGCCCAGCTGTGGGGTCTTCCAGGCAGACTGCATGGAGTTCTCCATCATCAGGTTCAGCAGGCTCTCCTCGCCCTGCAGGAGCTGGAAGGCAAGACGGAGACATGGAACGAGAGAGGAAGTGATGAAGATAGGATGAAGTGAGAAGCAAAGGTGGAGGAGGGCAGGGTCTGCCACGCGGCAGTCCACCCGACGGCTAGCACAGTCTAAACTGACTAGTCACACTTCCATTAAAGCTCACCGCTCCACTGCACGCCATTCAGCGTTGTTACAACACTAATCTGGGATCCAGCAGTCTTACTATATTATATATTTTAAACCAGAACTTCAGGGGGGAGACGGAAACCAGAGTTACGCCTTGATTCCTGTTTCATTACGGAGGTTTTCTACCGAAGAAAACTCAGTGGATGAGTGGATGAAGCCTTCAGAAGGGGATTTTAATAAGTGTATTTCTACAGTGGCCTGTCTACACGGTGTTGATTTGAAACCTTTACAGACATTTTTTTTACAGTTTACTACTGCTGGCCAAGTTTGTGTTTGCCAATTACGCGCTAACAGATCCCCGCCTCCAGCAACGTGATTTCCGAGGTGTCATTTGGAGTATGAATCATTAGACCACCATATGTATCAACACATGTAACACGTGTATCAAAACATGTTATTGTTGGGAGGAGGGTATGTATCAAAACATGTTAATGTTGGTAGAAGGGTATGTATCAAAACATGTTAATGTTGGTAGGAGGGTATGTATTAAAACATGTTATTGTTGGTAGGAGGGTATGTATCAAAACATGTTAATGTTGGTAGGAGGGTATGTATTAAAACATGTTAATGTTGGTAGGAGGGTATGTATCAAAACATGTTAATGTTGGTAGGAGGGTATGTATTAAAACATGTTAATGTTGGTAGGAGGGTATGTATCAAAACATGTTAATGTTGGTAGGAGGGTATGTATCAATACATGCTATTTTTGGGAGGAGGGTATGTATCAAAACATGTTATTGTTGGGAGGAGGGTATGTATCAAAACATGTTATTTTTGGGAGGAGGGTATGTATCAAAACATGTTGGCAGGGTGGTAGCTGAACAAATGGAAGCTAAATAGCAAGTCAACGGAAGAGGGTTTGAGGTAAGTGGTGTGGAGAAAGCACATTGACAACACCTAAGCTCTCCTGATAATGTATTCCTTCTCAATGTTTTAGACCTTTTCAGAGATGCAGAAACAGCAGCCAAGACTATGAAAGTGAAAACTAAAAAAAAAGCATACTGTACTCCAACTGGCTACAATCTACAATTCAAATATCCAGTATGTTTCGAGTTCATTTTTCATCTGGGGAGTTGTAGTGAAGAGTCCATACCTGGTCAGAGAGCAGGCTGGCGCTCTTGTCTTGGTGCTGGGAGCTCAGAGCCCACCGGCTGAGCATGTCGTCAGCGGTGATCTGAACCGATTGGGCCAACCAGCTGTCAAACAGGGAGTTGTCCAATGGGAAGGACTTTGACAAACCTGTATCGGTAAAGGTGAGTGAAACAGAGGAAGAAAAGAGGGTTCCATGATGGAAGGAAATATGTGGAGGAAGAAGGTAAATAAAATGAAAGAAGGGATGGGGATAAATGCGAAAGAAAGGGGACATGAAAGCGAAATTATAAAGAAAACAGCATGAAAAAAGAGATTGGGAGAAGGGTGGAAAAAGATTGACAGAGAAGAGAGAGAAGAATGAAAGAGGATAGGAAAGAAGTAAAAGTAATTAGCAGAAAAGAGTGAAGATGACACGAAAAAGAAGGACAGGAGGTGGAGGACAGAAACAGAGGACAAAAGTGAGAGGTAGTCTACATATCACAAATGATATCATCATAAATGGACCAAGAGCAGAGGCCAAGGCCTACAAAATCAGTATTTGAACCAGGATTGTAATGAGAGAAGCCACCATTTACATATTGTTAAAATATATTCAAAAAAATAGATAATGTTCCGCTATTCAGCAGAAGTTTATTTAATGGTCAGATAATATATTCTATCACACACATACTTCCTATCAGTTAAATAATCCTACAACCTGCTTTGCTGTGCAAATGTTAATATTGAATCATAAATGCTTTTGTATTTCATGTATGCTTTCAATATAATATTGCCAATGCTAAAAAAACAGCGGGCAGCTTTATTATATCTGGATGTCAAGATGAAGACCTCTGATTGTGACTTTGACCACTGTTGGACGTCATGTCCATTCCTCCCATGTCTACCAGAAATAAAATATACATTAGGACTCTTGACAGCCATGGTTCGAAGACTGTGACATTTACATTACAAAGTGATCCAGACATGATTTTCGAGACACCTCATCCATAATGAACTACTGAGAATGAATTCTTATTTTTTACAGTTGAAATGTCTGTCACTCACTTTCTCTTACTACTTGCTCTCTCACTTCTCATCCACTTAAGCTTTCAAGCCCCCCCTCATCCACCCACACCCACACCCACACACAGCAGGAGATGCTTTGTATAGAAGATGATAATAGAAAATGACAGCTGACAGGCTCAGAGTGTGTGTATGTATGTGTTTGTTCAAACTCAAGTGTTCTTCACAATCTCTCATACTATTATTGAACAACTCACTTCGAGTCCAAGATCATGCTCAAGAAATATTAAAACAAAGCAAGCTGAAATCAGCAATAGAAAACATTGTGAACATGGCTACAATATTTGAATATGCACGTGATACTATTCATTAAGCACATCTGTGCATTTTGTTGTTATTCACATATGTATTCTAACAGTATGAATGTGATCATAAACTCCTCGCTTTAATTGTTAATAATAATAATAATAATAATAATAATAATAATAATAATGTTTGTTAACACTTTCTGAGTGCAAGTTGACAGTTTGAAAACCACACCCTTAAACATAGACTGTTAATAACCTGTAGCTCTATAAATGTCATCAAAGACAGAGGCTGTTGACTGAACATGCACCCACACACTCGTTATTTCCATGATGCAGCATGTCGCTGTTGGACTCCTGAGAACACAGCAGGAGGAAATAGGTGTGAGAGAGAGAACGAGAAACGAGAGAGATGGAAGGGGAGTACATTTCTGGGAAGTAAAAGCATTTGAGTTAATAAATAAAGACATTTTGTAAATGATGGCTGTTCAACAACAGCATTAGAATATCACCAATGTGTATGGTTTACCGACTCGCATGAGTTTTAAACACACCACAGGCTGAACTGCAGAGTCAATATCCCAACTCTGATAATTATTAGATAGCCTCAGGACCACACCAACATGTAACAAGCTATTAGATAACCTTAGGACTACATCATGTTACCAGCTATTAGATAACCTCAGGACTACATCATGTAACAAGCTATTAGATAACCTTAGGACTACATCATGTAACAAGCTATTAGATAACCTTAGGACTACATCATGTAACAAGCTATTAGATAACCTTAGGACTACATCATGTTACCAGCTATTAGATAACCTTAGGACTACATCATGTAACAAGCTATTAGATAACCTTAGGACTACATCATGTAACAAGCTATTAGATAACCTTAGGACTACATCATGTAACAAGCTATTAGATAACCTTAAGACTACATCATGTAACAAGCTATTAGATAACCTCAGGACTACATCATGTAACAAGCTATTAGATAACCTTAGGACTACATCATGTTACCAGCTATTAGATAACCTTAGGACTACATCATGTAACAAGCTATTAGATAACCTTAGGACTACATCATGTAACAAGCTATTAGATAACCTCAGGACTACATCATGTAACAAGCTATTAGATAACCTTAGGACTACATCATGTAACAAGCTATTAGATAACCTCAGGACTACATCATGTAACAAGCTATTAGATAACCTCAGGACTACATCATGTAACAAGCTATTAGATAACCTCAGGACTACATCATGTAACACGCTATTAGATAACCTCAAGACTACACCATCATGTAACACGCTATTAGATAACCTTAGGACTACATCATGTAACACGCTATTAGATAACCTTAGGACTACATCATGTAACAAGCTATTAGATAACCTCAAGACTACACCATCATGTAACACGCTATTAGATAACCTCAAGACTACACCATCATGTAACACGCTATTAGATAACCTTAGGACTACATCATGTAACAAACTATTAGATAACCTTAGGACTACATCATGTAACAAGCTATTAGATAACCTCAGGACTACATCATGTAACAAGCTATTAGATAACCTCAGGACTACATCATGTAACAAGCTATTAGATAACCTTAGGACTACATCATGTAACAAGCTATTAGATAACCTCAGGACTACATCATGTAACAAGCTATTAGATAACCTTAGGACTACATCATGTAACAAGCTATTAGATAACCTCAAGACTACACCATCATGTAACACGTTATTAGATAACCTCAAGACTACACCATCATGTAACACGCTATTAGATAACCTCAAGACTACATCATCATGTAACAAGCTATTAGATAACCTCAAGACTACACCATCATGTAACACGCTATTAGATAACCTCAAGACTACACCATCATGTAACACGCTATTAGATAACCTCAAGACTACACCATCATGTAACATGCTATTGAGGAAAGCTTCCTAGTCTTTTTTTATTGAAACATATTTTACTATTACTGTGACGCAAAACACTGAGTTTTTTATGCTAGATATTTCCTCATCTCCATGACAACACAGATGCAACAGATCTATGACAGATAGAATTGCACAGAAATGCTAATTGCTAACCCTATGATAAGCTAATTCCAGGAAGCATTAGTTGCTCCAGAAAGTTTTAGCCTAGTCAATTTGGCATCTTTTTTCCCTGTCTGGTTTCATTGCGCTGCTATAACTACAACTTGTAAAAAGATAGCGGAAAAGTACACCGGAACCGCTAACATAGTAGAGTAGCTAAGGCAATGCAGGCAAAGGAATGCACTGGCAACAGGGAAGGGCACTGCCCAGACTCTGTATGTGTGTATGTGCATGCGTGTGTGCGTGTGTGTGCCAGAGAGCAAGAGAAAGTATGTGTGTGCTGTTGCTAGGTTGAAAACCCTCACCACAGTCTCACAATTGTTCTCAAGTGCCAACCATCTCCTTAGCAACCCCACTGAAGGGAGAGAGTAATATATAGGGGTAAAAGATAGCGTAGAGGGAGCGAGAAGAGCAGGAATAGATAAAGTAGAATAAGACAGCACCATGGAAAATAATGATATCCTCCAGACAAAAAAATATATTCACACTCCAGAAGTGAAAGATACTGAACGAGACAACTTGACAAGTACAATAATGATGACCACTCAATAGAATAACATATAAGCCAGTGCAACACAAAAAGGCTCTCGAGTATAACTAGAGTATGAATTGGTTTTAAACTAAAATATAATAACATAACACATAGTTCTGTATATGTGCAACTTAAGTTTCTGGCAATATGATGGAAGGGTTCAGGGGTAACGACTCTACATTAAGAAGTTAAGTGAAGAATTGCTATTCTATTACAACAGCAATATATGTAAGGGATATTCCACAACAAAAAATAATGCACGATGCGGGGGCTAAGAAGAGGGGCTTGCCTCTCTTATTTTTCGATACATGCACACCTCAGAGTGGATTATCCTGCTTATACCATGGCCACTTACGAATCAATAAAAATATGATGGCGTTTCATATTTTGGGGTCATTCTGTCTCAAAAGTACAACTTTTAGCTCACACTACTTTGTGTGTGCCTGTAAACAAACGGCAAGAAATATATGGGTCTGACTAATGCCTAATGTCAGTTAACATGAGATTCATATGGAATGCGGACGTTACCTTATTACTCCAGTAAATAGAGACGATCTTAGCAACGACATGGCAATGTTACCTTGTTACTCCAGTAAATAGAGACGACCTTAGTAACGACATGGCAACGTTACCTTATTACTCCAGTAAATAGAGACGACCTTAGTAACGACATGGCAACGTTACCTTATTACTCCAGTAAATAGAGACGATCTTAGCAACGACATGGCAACGTTACCTTATTACACCAGTAAATAGAGACGATCTTAGCAACGACATGGCAACGTTAACTTATTACACCAGTAAATAGAGACGATCTTAGCAACGACATGGCAACGTTAACTTATTACTCCAATAAATAGAGATGATATTAGTAACGACATGGCAACGTTACCTTATTACTCCAGTAAATAGAGACGATCTTAGTAACGACATGGTAACGTTACCTTATTACTCCAGTAAATAGAGACGATCTTAGCAACGACATGGCAACATTACCTTATTACTCCAGTAAATAGAGACGACCTTAGTAACGACATGGCAACGCTACCTTATTACTCCAGTAAATAGAGACGACCTTAGTAACGACATGGCAACGCTACCTTATTACTCCAGTAAATAGAGATGATATTAGTAACGACATGGCAACGTTACCTTATTACTCCAGTAAATAGAGACGACCTTAGTAACGACATGGCAACGTTACCTTATTACTCCAGTAAATAGAGACGACCTTAGTAACGACATGGCAACGTTACCTTATTACTCCAGTAAATAGAGACGATCTTAGTAACGACATGGCAACGTTACCTTATTACTCCAGTAAATAGAGACGATCTTGGTAACGACATGGCAACGTTACCTTATTACTCCAGTAAATAGAGACGACCTTAGTAACGACATGGCAACGTTACCTTATTACTCCAGTAAATAGAGACGATCTTAGTAACGACATGGCAACGTTACCTTATTACTCCAGTAAATAGAGACGATCTTAGTAACGACATGGCAACCTTACCTTATTACTCCAGTAAATAGAGACAATCTTGGTAACGACATGGCAACGTTACCTTATTACTCCAGTAAATAGAGACGACCTTAGTAACGACATGGCAACGTTACCTTATTACTCCAGTAAATAGAGACGACCTTAGTAACGACATGGCAACGTTACCTTATTACTCCAGTAAATAGAGACGACCTTAGTAACGACATGGTAACGTTACCTTATTACTCCAGTAAATAGAGACGATCTTAGCAACGACATGGCAACGTTACCTTATTACTCCAGTAAATAGAGACGACCTTAGTAACGACATGGCAACGTTACCTTATTACTCCAGTAAATAGAGACGACCTTAGTAACGACATGGCAACGTTACCTTATTACTCCAGTAAATAGAGACGACCTTAGTAACGACATGGCAACGTTACCTTATTACTCCAGTAAATAGAGACGACCTTAGTAACGACATGGTAACGTTACCTTATTACTCCAGTAAATAGAGACGACCTTAGTAACGACATGGCAACGTTACCTTATTACTCCAGTAAATAGAGACGACCTTAGTAACGACATGGCAACGTTACCTTATTACTCCAGTAAATAGAGACGACCTTAGTAACGACATGGCAACGTTACCTTATTACTCCAGTAAATAGAGACGACCTTAGTAACGACATGGTAACGTTACCTTATTACTCCAGTAAATAGAGACGATCTTAGTAACGACATGGTAACGTTACCTTATTACTCCAGTAAATAGAGACGATCTTAGTAACGACATGGCAACGTTACCTTATTACTCCAGTAAATAGAGACGATCTTAGTAACGACATGGTAACGTTACCTTATTACTCCAGTAAATAGAGACAATCTTAGTAACGACATGGCAACGTTACCTTATTACTCCAGTAAATAGAGAGGATCTTAGTAACGACATGGCAACGTTACCTTATTACTCCAGTAAATAGAGACGACCTTAGTAACAACATGGCAACGGAGAAGCTTTCTAAACGTAATCCCGTCCGAGTCTGGTCCAAGTTGACAGTTACTAACGTTTCCTTTAGCGCATACATTTTTAGACCGGTGATAAGGCTGCTTGCGTCATGGCCATGCATGTTATCAAAAAAGAATGCACACATCCACAGCCAATCAGAATCGAGTATTCACCCAGGCCATGGTATAATATATTTTATGTAAGTAGTGTGAGCTAAAGGTTGTAATTTTGAGACAGAATTATCCCAAAATATGAATCAACACATTTATATTTTAATTGATTCGCAAGTGGCCATGGTATAAGCGGGATAATCTACTCCGAGGTGTGCATGTATGGAAAAATAATGCAGGTAAACCCATCTTCTTAGCCCCTGCGTCGTGCATTATTTTTCGATACATGCACACCTCGTCATGGATTATCCCTTACATATGCCACTGTAATATGAAGACAGGTCTTCTAAATTGAACATGTACAAGATACATTTTACATCCTATAAATCAGGGGTGGCCAACCCGCGGCTCCCGAGCCGCATGCGGCTCTTTGCCTGGTTTCATGCGGCTCTTACGTTCATATATAATGTTGTGTTGTGTATCGCCCCTTTCACACTGCCCAAAACCCGCAAACACCCGATATTAATCGCAGGCATGCAAACTAGTAACCCCCCGGTCGTAGGTCCGCGGTGTGTTACTATTGCGCACGCGCACCCCCCCCCCCCCCAGTCGGCCGGAGTGTTACAATCGGTGTAGGTCCCGTAGGTCCGCGGTGTTACGTTCGCGGTGTGTTACTATTGCGCGCGCCACCCCCCCCCCCCCCGTCGGCCATAGGTCCGCGGTGTGTTACTATTGCGCGCGCCTCCCCCCCCCGTCAACAATCGCGAGCGTGTGTGTGAGTGAGGAAGGGATAGGGGGGATGTTCATGTGTGCGTGTATGATGTGGCTCTTTGCAGTAACACAGTAAAACATTTGGCTCTTAGTCTCTAACTGGTTGGCCACCCCTGCTATAAATCTTACAATGTGTAATTTTGCTATTCTATTATACATGACATAAGTAGGTTGTATACAACACTGTTGTTTCAGTAATGAGAATCAAACTGATCTAAAAGTGGAGGTAAGGTATTTTAGAACCCTTTGCTAGCCAATAACCAGTGCTTGAATCGGTATTCACCGGTAGGGAGTACCAGCACTTGATTTTTGTCCACCTGCGTGCCATTAGTTATTACTGCGTACCACCACTTATTGGTGAATCTAGGTACGCATCTGAAACGCTCAATCTGTAATTCATTAAAATAAAACTAATGACATTACAGCTTAATATATCATAATTTGACACAGCTTATGCAGACGTCCTCTCTGTCCCCGCTCTGATTATCACCAGTATTATTCGCTAACGCTAAGAAAATGTCTTTGGAAGCATGGCTTAGAACGCCAAAAGAAAGCTGTCTTCAGCGGTCGAATCCGATTCTGATATGGTAACTACTGACAGTCACCTAAATGAAAATCCACTCGAGTGTGTGTGTGTGTGTGTGTGTGTACATTTGCAGATATGCTATGCTGATCAGAGATGGCTGTCTCGGACAAGGAACAAGCTGAGAAAGCATAATTAATTGAAAGAATATATTTGAAGTATTTTTTAAATCAGTTTTTTGTATATAGAGAGAAACATGTCTGGAAATAATCAGCTAGTAGTATAACAGTACTGGTTAGTCATTTATCTAAGCAAACCATGCAAAAACCCTTAGTCATGAAAGCCATGCTGCGCAGACGCTGTTTTAGAGTACTGGCATCTTTTTTTATTCAAATTCAAGCACTGAGGATTCCATGAGCAAGTCACCAAGTCCCAGGGATAAAGGGGTATATTACAATATTGAAATTGTTACATGAGAATGGGGGTCTGGGGTATTATTGTAATTATTTTAATTTGTAATGTATACAATACAGCCAAAAGTCTGTGGAAGTGTGTTTGGCTATTTCATCCACTGGCAGTAGAATAGTCGTACTGAAAAGCTGGGTTTTATTGTGGCACTGCCATAGGATGCTACCTTTACAACAGGGTAGTTTGTTCTGCTTGAGCTGCCCCCGGTCAACTATGAGTGTTGTGGTGAAGTGGAAATGTCAAGAAGCAACAACAGCTCAAAACCAAAGCAGTAGGTCACACTAACGCACAGAATGAGACCGTTGAGTGCTGAATTGCATAAAACAATTTTCCTGCCTTGATTGCAACACACTAATATTGAGGTCCATACTGCCTCTGGGAACGACAACAGCACAACGGTTTGTGGAATGGGATTCCATGTGTGAACAGCCACCCAACAAGATCGCCATGAGCAATGACTGGAGTGGTCTAACGCCCACCGCCATTGGGCAGTGGAACGATACTGTTGACTGGATGGTGATGAATCACCATCTGGCGCGATGACGGAGGGGTCTGGGTTTGGCAGACGCCAGGAGAAAACTACCTGTCAGATTGCATAGAGCCGACTCAAGTTTGGTGGGGAGGAATAATAAAGAGAGCCAGCCCTCGCATAAAAATGATTAATTCCTTATACGAGTTCTGGGATTCGTCCTCGCTGGTTGCTCTCAGGCCGTCCAGCTGATTGAGAAACGTTTGGGAAGCACTGCAGTTGGGAGCGCATTTCCACATTTCAGCGTCAGCTCCCGAAGGCGGTCATAGCCATATTATCGGTTTTAGCAGAAATAGATGTTATAACATCCATAAAACACAAACATATGTGCACTGTTGGATTTTTATCAGAGGAAAAGACGTGTGCCATGTCTGTAATTCCGACTGGATTCGGAAAGAGCTCTATTTATCAGCTTGCTACACCGTTGGTGACGTTACGTTAACCTGACTGGCTGACGGTGTTGACTGTTAAGGCTGTATTCAAATCAACTGCTTGTAGCAAAAGGCCACTTTCTCTTGCGATAGGGACTAGGGGTGGGTATTGGCAAGAATCTGGCAATACAATAACACATTGTGATACAAGGTATACAAGGTCATGATTTAATATATTGCGATAATTTGTGATTCTTCCGTAATGTGATGCATTCCAATATTTTTTAGGTGAAATAGATTTTTTTAAAGTGTATTGTTAAAAAACAGCTCCCCCCGCTTCAACACTCAGTTTTTCCTGCATTCTGGTGAATTTCTATGCCCCAATTTGCGTCTTTTCTGCATCAATTCAAAATATAATGGAATATAATGCAGTAAGGCTCTCAAGCATTCTGTATTGCTTTCAACACTTCTCTTCTCCTGTGCTTATGATTGAGCTCGTTCTGCTCTATTATAGTATTTTATTTCTTTCTCTTTCTATTATGTCCTTTTAAATCATTATTTTATGCTTCTGTAGTTGTTTTTATTTTTTATTTTTTAAATTATTTTTATTTCAATTCTTACTGTTTCATGTAAAGCGCATTGAGTTGCCATTGTGTATGAAATGCGCTATACAAATAAAGCTGCCTTGCCTTGCCTTCAAATATTTATTCTCCTGTAGATCAGCTTTTCTCATTTAATGTTATCCCTGTAACATACATATAGGCATGTTTTACTCTTCTGGCTTTTGTTTGGGGAAGTAACCTCTTTAAATGTGCATGTTGTACCTATTCACGTAAATGATGAATTAATTCATTTTAATGAATTGATAAACCCCTGGACTTTCATAGCTCATATGTGTTTCAGCAAGATTTCTGCTCATGTTCAAAATGAGTAACGTTATAGCAAAATAAAAGTGTTGTAAATATTGAGGGGGATGTATCCCCTGCGTCCCCCCTGCAATCTAAGCGTAAGCTGTCTTGTCCAACATCTCGTCCGAGTACGAATACCAAAGCAAAACGCATATACGAATAATAAATGAGGAATTTGGTGTTTGCCATTAATTCAAAGACATGACAATGACATGACAATAGCAATAAAAGTCCCTATTAAGCATGTATGTAATGTGTTTCTCCAGGACCTGGCTAATGAACAGAACAGCATACTTCTCTGATTCAACAGCACAGAGACTGAAGCCTCAGGGGTCAGCAACAGACCTGACAGAGAACAGATGGCCGCGCGCGCACACACACACACACACACACAAAATTCTACACTCAAACACAACTTTACTCCCCCCTCCAACACACACACTCCTACACAAACAAACACACAAAATTCTACACTCAGACACAACTTTACTCCCACACACACACACACACACACACACTTTCCATCAGACCTACGAGTGTGTAAGCAGCTCTCTGTACAACCCACAACGTGTTGGCGACAATATGCACGCATGAATATTCATCAGCCCCGAGATATAGATGCGCGTGGAGATCAGATAAGACCCGTGTATCCGCCCACGTACCAGCCTGCGTCTAGAGTTGAGCCACCATGAAAGCGCTTTCTTCACTGGAGTCACAAACACCCAGTAATGCCAGAGGTATGGCTTTGTTATGGAAAATACTTGTTTCAGGTCCAATTCGTCGCCATTGGATGTTGTCTTGATGTCTGATGCAACCACACAAAACCAGGATGCATAATCTGACTTAAGGCTAAAAAATAACTTTCTCATTTTCTCCTTTTATGTTTTCACTCTCTCTTTGTTAGTGTTTTTTCAGTTTCTGTATGCATTTGCACAAGACATTGTTTTCATCAATTTACAGACTGAATTTGTTGTTTGCACATGCAATCAGGAGGAAAAAAAAGCAGGATTACAGAGTTCCAGTGAGAGAGAAGCTTCTGGGAAAAGCCAAATCCCATGAGGAAAATTATTTTAAACAGTCTATTTTGTTATATCAAAAGACTCATTGGACATGACACACGCACACGCACACACACACACACACACACACACACACACACACACACACACAGGTTTGTTGTTTCAAAGCATCAAACTGGCAAATCATGGTAATGGACATGACTGAGGAGGCTCAACTTCTATTTAACGTGCCCCTTAGGCTTTTATTTTGAAGTAATGTTTGTAGTGCCTGCACCGACCCCCAAAGTGTGTGCTCTCATCGCAAGTATCATATGTGGCATATCTTGACGAGTATAGACATGTTGTTTTTTTTCTCTCTTTCTCTCTCTCAGTCGTCAACCTCGCTCTCCCCACATGCTTTTCCTGAGTGATGCATGTTGACAGTGATGGCATCTCTTCCTCTTGACTTCCTTTGTCCGTCCATCACTCCCTCCCGTCATGTCTGCATATCAATCGTTTTATCACTATCCACCTGTGACTTACCTGGCTTCCTCTACATCCATCTTTCAATCGTTTCCCCGTGAACTGTCCTTTACTGTCATCTCCTTTCTGTACAGCCCTCTCTCTCGCTCTATATCTCCATCTGTTATCTATCTCTCCTCCTCCATCATCTTCTTTTTCCTCCATCTCTGCATCTGTCCCCTACAGCTTTCTTGTTGGCTCACTCAGTCTTTCACTGTGCCCCTTGGTCCATGGCCATCTTGTGATCTTGGCTATATCTCTCATATTTAACTTTCTTCTATTTCTCTTAGTACGTATTTCTGTCTCTGTCCTCTGTTCGCTGGTGTACTGATACTGATGTATACAGATGATAGTGCCATGATGTGTCAGATTCAGCTGTCAAAATCTCAACTGGTCTGGACTCTGTTGGGAGCTGATGATGCCCTCGACTCAGTTCCAATTAGAGACCCCCGAAAGATACACACACACACACACACACACACACACACACACACACACACACACACACACACACACACACACACACACACACACACACACACACACACACACACACACACACACACACACACACACACAATGCTACCTAGCTCTTTGAGCAGGGTGCTGTTGCCAGACTTCCATCTCTCCTTCTTCTTCTCAGGACTCCTCCTCCTCCCCTTTCCTTTCTCCTTCACTCCGTTCTGCCTCCTCTTCTCTCCCTTCTGGGTTTTCTCTGCAACACAGAAGATCTGGTCAGGACGGTGGATCACCACAGTAACCCTCACTGTCACACACACACACACACACACACACACACACACACACACACACACACACACACACACACACACACACACACACACACACACACACACACACACACTAAACTATGTGGCAGCCCACTGATCCTAGTAAGTTAGGATGGGTTAAATGCAGAGAATGTTATTTTGTAATAATTGTAATCGTAGTTATGAATGCTAATTAAAAGCACGGCCTGATGAAGTGAAGAGTAACACATTGCTCATAATGATGTATGTACTTATAACTTCTGTTCAATGTTTGACATTGTTGTGCTATGTTTAGGGTCCTTCGATTGTGTTGGAGTTATCTGGGTCCATTGAAGTAAACCGTTGAATTTGCAAACTTTGTAATGTTTTATTGGTGAGAAATGTCTACACTCATTTCGCAATCTTATTTCATGAAGTGTTCAGGCCTGAAGCTAGTAGCCTAGTTTAGCCTATATGTTGGTAAATGAGCATAACAAGATATCAAAATGACAGCTGAGTTTCTATAAAAACAGCTGGGTAGCGCTGAGCTCTTGTTTTGCAGTTATGATATATGGAACAAATGTGGCTAATCATCTATTTGCAATTCTGATTGTGGACTCTACAAGTCTTTATAGCCTAGCATTCAACACTGGATGCAATGTCCCACCCCACCTTCAACCTGATGTGTGTGGGTATGTGTGTGTGCTGTGTGTGTGTGCCCCTGGAGGTTGCTGGAGGATCCATGTCCTAGGTATCTTAGGTTCTAAGGTTATCTAAGGTTACCAGACATTCACTTCCATTTGTTATCCAGCAGAAACACTATCCTGCATGCACACAAACACACAATCAAAAAACTACACGCACAAACACTAATCAATCAACTGTATTGTACTTTTATGTCATTATGTTGTATATGTAGATATCCAGATAAACATTCAGATTAACATATGCTTTCCAACTGCTGAGAGACTGGGTGCGAGAGAGCGAGAGAGCGAGCGTGAGAGACAGATTTTATTTACTGGACAAGCCAGCCTCCCAGGCCTTCCTAGGAAGATGCCAACAGTTGAGTAGTGGTACTTTATTTAAACAACCACACATTCTCCGTCAGCAGCTGGTCGTGCTCAGCTTTAGCGATGCTAAGCAAGCTGTCCTTCCAAGTGTGAGGCTGTATACTGGCAAGACTCTGGCAATACGGTATTACACAGGAACTTGTAACCATACACTATCATACTATTACATACAGCTATCCATTGCTATCCCTTCCCATCCCTTTGATCAGAGGGACAAAATTAAACTAACTATAGACAACTGTAACCTTATTTGAAAAATGTATGATGATAGTGTAATACAACCTGGAGGGTTGCACACAACTAACCACATCATTTCTATTTAAGCCATTCAGTAAATAATGAAATGTTGACAATCAATACAGAACTGGAAGACAGAGTGGCGGATGTGCATCAATATTTTCTCACACTCCTAGTTGCTTTGCTACACTATGACTTATTGACATACAAAGGCCAGACATAATGTGGCTTTGGTACCTGTCATATTGCAGGTTTATTATAAAATAAGATAACATAACACTTCATTGATTTAGTGACAAAGAATGTGCATACTGGAGACCCCTTTTACTTGCCTGATCTATCTTAAATGCTTTAAAAAAATGTGAACGCATATCTAATGAGTTATTTTACATATGTCTCCTGGGTTTTCTTCTCAGAAAGGATGGATGAGGATAAACTATGTGTACATCAATAATTTACAGGAATCATAGATCATAGTCATAATCATAATACAAAGGAATTATTCTACCTAGATATCTAGACTATTATTATTGTCATGCCATGACAAATTATTTTCATATCCGTTTTTTCATGTCCCAAAAGTCTAAATATCCCACACAAAATGAACACATGCTTCATATTGTAGTCAGTGCAGCAGGCTACTGTGTTATTGGTGCGGTAGCAGAACCTCATTTAGGGTTTAATCCAGACATGAAACATGGCTTTGATCATCTGCTTTGAATATTTGGTGTGTGTGCGTATGTATGTGTACACACAACATTGTCTTTCAGCAAGTAGACCTGCACATACAAAGGCAATTTAAATGAAGGTGCGCACGTACACACACACATGCACGCGCGCACACGCACATGCACACACACACAACTTGCAGCAATCATACAATACAATATTGACAAAAATACACCACAACATCTGTGATTGTATTGCAAAATTCAATACAAATGCTACGTGCATTGACTTCAGCTTTGGGGTAGATCCACAGAGAAAACATAAGCACACACACTAACCAACATCATTACATCATCAATAACACAACTCACATTGGCAAACACACACACACACTGCCCCTGGGGGGAGAGCATTGCAGAGACCCACACATATTGGCTCACCCTTCGCTTCCTCTCATGTAGACAGACAGACACACAGATAACATCTCCCTCCTCTCTTTGAGCATGGCATGGAGAGCCCCCTTGTTGCAACAAGCTAAAAAAAAAAACATGCACGGCCCTGACAGCAGGCCTCAGTGCATGCTACCCTGCTGTGCACCCAGGGACACCCGCTGCATGCATGGACATGCACATTGGTGTCTGTTATGCATGTGTGCTTGTTAGGTGACATGTGTTATGGTCATCATGGTGCTGATCTAGGGTGCATGTGGGTGATAGGGGGGCAGAGCGGAGTGGGATATAGTGCTGATGTAGGGTGCATGTGGGTAAGTGATCCTGTAAGTGCATCTGTGTGTAAATGCATTAAGCCATCTGAAAGTCGAGTAGCAAGTGTGTGTGCATAGGAGTGTGTGTGTGTGTATGTATGCACACGCGCGTGTATTGATATGTGATTTTGTGCATGTGTATTATGTTTGTGTTTTTCTGAGTGTGTGCATCTTCGGGAGTGTTTAGGGGGATCTGTCATAGCTTGTGTTCATGTTGGCAAATACATGAATTATGTTAAACTGTGTATACATACAGTATGCATGTGTGTGAATGGTTAGGGAGATCTGCCATAGCCAATAGTAGGATGTCCTTATGCTTGCTTTAGCATGGAGGAGCAGGACATGCTTGACTGGAACTCCCAGTACTCCCTATGCTGTATTTGTGTGTGTATATATATATATATATATATATATTAGTGGTGGGCATAGATTAATTTGTTTAATCTAGATTAATCTCACTGTCATCTTGGAATTAATCTAGATTAATCTAGATTAAAATGGCTCATTTGAATTCTGTCGAAGGCATTAATAATATGTGTGTGCTACCTAAATAATGACTAAAAGTAAGTCTGCGCGATCGTAACCCACCCCGTACCTACGTGACCGCCGGGGGGGGGGGGGGGGGGGGGGTAACGGCGGAACGGCAGCGCAGCCGTTCTGCAGCGCAGCCGTTCCGCGGCACTTACCTTCCTTGGTGGAAATCCGGTATAGACCCAGCTCCCAACCCAACTTTGAGAATAGATTTTTAATAATTTTTTTTATCGCGCCATAACAGTCTCGCGTTAACGCAGCGCGTTAACGCCGATAACGGCCCACCACTAATATATTATATATATATATATATATATATATATATATACTAAGGCTGTCAAAGTTAACGCATTATTAACGAGTTAACGCAACATGGTTTTAACGGCACTAATTTTTTTAACGCGCGATTAACGCTGTGACATTTGAACCTCGGGCCACTCCGTAGCTCGGGAAATCAGGAAGCAATGCACACGAGGTCGATGCCGCAAACAAACTACACAACACGTTCTCATCCCAACTCATAATATACTGACGATTTGTCACGCCCCTAGACGTCTGACATTGACGCAAAAGGTACCCTCCCGCATCTGTGTGAAACGATCTGGGGGTTCTCATAAACCCGTTCGCGGTGGTAAGAGACGAGCAGAGTCTACAGCGTCCGCTCGCAGAGCAGAGTCTACAGCATCCGCAGTCTACTGTGAAACAATTCACTCCAAAAAGGGTTATGGTTAGGGTTAGGGTTAGGGTTAGCGTAATCTATCACCGTGACCGGGTTATTATTGGAGTGAATGGACGCTGTAGACTCTGCTCGTCTCTTACCACCGCGAACGGGTTTATGAGAACCCAGATCATTTCACACAGACGCGGGAGGGGACCTTTTGCGTCAGTCAGACGTCTAGGGGCGTGACAAATCGTCGGTATATTACGAGTTGGGATGAGAACGGGCTGAACTACAACCCTGTGAGCAGTAATGGATACAAAATGGGGGGGGGTGTGCGCGCGCGATCGTCACACACCCCGGTCCGACGACCGACGGGGGGGGGCCTCCGGTTAGGACAAATTACTTGTCCTAACCGGACAAGTAATTCTAAGTCCTGGGCCGGCCCAAAGATGTGCATCGGGCATACCGGGCAATTGCCCAGTATGCCCGATGGCCAGTCCACCCCTGCCCGGCGCCCCCTCGCATGAAGCAAACCACGCTGGATAATTAAAAAGGGAAACAGCTGGACAACTCTACAAGCCGCAAACACTTTATTTATTTTAAATTATTATTTTCTTTAAGTTATTTTGTGCATCACCCTGTTTGTTTTGAATTTGATGCAAATTGCAATGCAATGCATTGAGGGGCATTCTTTTGTGTTAAATAGCTGCTTAAACAAAAATGAGGATGAATAGATCAAATGTGAAGTTCAACACACTACTGTGTTAGTAAACATTACTATGCAGTTTGCACGTTAGTTACTTGAACTGAGAGTATTTCTCATTGTAGCAATAAATAAACATGCTTTTTTTTGCATAAAACAAGCATTTGTCTATTCTCATGTTGAAAAGAGTATTACCTCATAGATCATAGTTAATCGTGATTAATCATGATTAACTATGATCAACCATGCGATTAATCAAGTTAAATATTTTAAACGATTGACAGCCCTAATATATACACGTGTGTGCATGCGTGCGTGTCCACAAACTAGCATGTAGGACTGAATTCTACTCAGTTACTGCTAGAGACTGCACTGAAAGAGTAATAGCACTTACACAAGGGTAGAGAAAAGGTAAATGAAAAGATGGTACACTTGTACACTGTAGATGAGGAGAACTATCTTTGGAAAAGAGTGGTTGATCCAGTGCCTTAAACTACAGGATCTTCTCCACCTACTATAAGCCAATGTCATTGAGGTGGAAGTCCCTTCATATATTCTCGCAATATGCTTGAAATAAGCAGATTAAAAAAATATAAACAAATATATTACTGGTAAGTTTATCTGCTCGTAGCCTTGTAACTTTGGTTGGAACTATGGATATTAGTCCTCCAGCATTACATCTAGGACTGTTGAAGTGGCAGTAAGCCAAATTAAAGGTGCTGTAGGTAAGATTTAAGAGCCATTTCTTTAGTATAATTTGTTAGAAATGGCCTAGCTATCCGTCAGCTATTAGTGGGTGAAATGCGTGAGAATATCTGTTTTGGGTTGAGCGTGCCTCAACAATTTAGATTTTAGACCACTCCTGGCTCATTTCTGACCAACCAGGGCTTCTCAATGGCGGAGAAACGTAGGGCTACCAACTAATAATGCACTAGGTGTTATTCACTCTAAAACATTACATTTATTTCAGGTGGAAATTAAATCTTCCATTTATTCTGTGTTCTAGCTTTTCTAACTTTCACAACAATATCACAGATGTTATCTTTCTTTTGGTACCAAGATTAACTTACAAGCCCTTGTGTGGACATATTCTATTCAGTTTGGATGTTATTTTCGGCAAAAACCTGAAAAATAGGCCTTGTGATGAAGAGGTTAAACCTAGAATGAGAGCCTAAAATCAACACTTCCTATATTATACAGCTGCTCCTATATGATTTGTTTCCGTTATGCCATAACACAATGGACTTCTGCAGTACCCATTAACTGAATTACATCTATTCTAATCTAAAATATGATGTTCTAATCTACAATATTCTAATCTTTTATAATTCAATCTAATGTAATCTCAATTGATTTTCATCGCGTCTGATATGATCTAACAGTTTTGGATACTAGGCTTGCTGCAGTAGTCTGTGTTACCAATGTTACACAGTGTTCAGGCATACACCGATTAAATCACTTGCCCAGCGCCCACACCGTCGTTTTTAAAGAAAATAGAAATAAAACCCATTTAGTTATTTTTCGCATGTCAGTGCTAGGGTTGGGTGCGCTGGTCGCGTCTATTTAATTGTGATCGGCCATCATAATTGTGATCGGCCACCTATAGGTAGGCTATAACTGTCGTCCTTGTTTTTTCACAAACAAGGTAGGAAAACGCATTTGGAAATGTGACTTGCAACAGCTCGTTGAGGTCCCCCGTCCATTCTGTGTCGTACGGACTGAGCCCATTAATTTCCTTTATTTTGTTGAAGTAGCGCTCCTTTGCTGCCTTGTTGATTTTCTCTGGGTAATGGATCTTCACCCAGTTAATTTGTATTTTTTTTCTCTGTTGATTTGTGTTGTGCATTTTGAAAAGCCTGCTGACTTTTGCCATTTATTTTACATACGCCCAAAAATCGCCAATGGATATGCGCCAAGCCGTCATCTGTTTACTTACTCTTAAAAAAATAATGATGAACCATTTTTCTAAGCTTTGGTTTTTTTCAAAGTAAGGGGAAGTAGGCCTGTGGAGAGTGTGTATGGAGTGTGTGTTGTTGATGGCTGGTTTACAGCCTCACCTGGCCTGAGTCAGACTGATTGGACTCTGGGTGGGGCTGCACACCTGGGGTGCAGAGCAATCATGGCACCCAGGATGAACCAGCCATCAACACACACACTCGAGGAGGAGCCACTGGCATGGCAGCGTGTTACATCAGCACAGCAAATACCACCTGTTCTCCAATAAACATCTTGAACATCTACCCGTGTCCTGTGTCGGAGGGCCCCCGGAAAAGCCACTTGGGTGGCGTGTGGCAGGAGCAACCCTGCCACAAGGCCTAAAGATCACAGTAAGCGCTCCACAGACATTGAGCATAATGTTCTGTAAAATGTCCGGTGTAATCGATAACACCGGTGTTGGCACACGTATATTAACCGGTGTGAACATTTCCTCACCGTGGCATCCCTACTGGATACAAACATCTTGATAGACTGGTCTGTGACCTAAACAGAATTTGCCCTTGAACTGGTAGTAGAATTGGAGCAGAGGAAGTGACACTTTATCAGTTGAAGTGCTATCAGGTGGGATTGTGCACAACTGCAGGTTAAAGCCGAGACATTTCTTTTCAGAAGTGTCCCACCTCCTGACTGAATGATAAGGAGGTTAGAGTGTCAAGGCGACACACACACACACACACACACACACACACACACACACACACACACACACACACACACACACACACACACACACACACACACACACACACACACACACACACACACACACACACAAACACACACACACACAGAACAAGAACCCAATTTCCTTGGCTTTTTCCTGCCTGAGCACCATTTGTCTCCTACCATCACATATTTCCTTTACAGAAAATATGTGCGGAATAAATATACAGGGAAATCTGGTTTGGTGGTATGTGATGTGAGACTGAGGAGGACAAGAATGTCTTGGAGGTTGTGAAGTGGTTTTTGCTGTCAACCAATAAAAGGTTTTGTCAGCGTTTTGACAGTCAATTCTCTCTTCTTCCTCTACATCAAAATATAAAACAAACTGCACAGCTGAAACAGATTTGGGTAAAATATTAAATTAGTTGAAATATTACAAAGGATATGTGTCTTTGCGGTGAATATGACATGGATATGACTGCCAGAGCTTTGAAGACTTGTCCCATTGTGGTAAGGCCACAGGGTCAGGCCAGGGTCAGTGCGCTAAACTCTGATGCTAGCTCTCTGACTATCCTTGGATAAAATATGCATAGTTTCAGCGCTTGAATCTAAATAAACATTTTAGTATTGAGTATTGATGAGTTTTGGGCTTGGTACAGCCAAGCTATAATGAAACCATCAATATAGCATCAGACAGTGAGATGCGTTGGATTCATTGAGTGTAAAGGATTTGTAATCTTACAACCTGACGCACCAGAACTTATCAAATATGTCCTGTACAGGAACTCTGCTCTCAGAAAAAACAGCCTTAAATACACCTTGGACACCACCTGAAATACTTCAGAATACTTACACCCCCCCCCCCCCCCCCCCCCCACCCCTTCACTCACCTTTATTAACCCTCCCGTTATCTCCCCCTAATATTGTCAACATCTCTGCAGTGCTGAATGCCTCGTACTGCCCTTAGTCCACCACCACAGCCCTCGTTTAGAAGGTGCCTGGGGATTAGTCTATTTGAAGTGTGATTAATTCCCCCACTTTTTGGGTGCTGTGAACTGTGAGGGATGTGTGCGTGTGTGTGTGTTTGCGTGCGTTCACACCAAGACACTGTGTCCCACTTCTCTTACCTGAGCTTGTTAGTGAAGCGTGAGAAATCTTTTCTCTCAAGCCCCTCTCTCCTTCAATCTACCCTTGACTCCATCTTTAAACTCTCTTTACCTCCACTCCCCCATTTCCCCTCCCACCCCACCCCATTTATCTTTCACTTGTATGTCTTTCTTTCTTTCTCTCTTTGAAGTCACTTCCCCTACCCATTACCTATGTGTCCCCTAGTTCTGCCGCACGCATGCGCGCATGCACACACACACACACACACACACACACACACACACACACACACACACACACACACACACACACACACACACACACACACACACACACACACACACACACACACACACACACACACACACACACACAGATCAGAGAGCCTTGAACTAACCATTGTCAGGTTTGCACAAATGGATCGGAGCCAGAATGTAAATGAAGACCACTACGGGAACAATAGCACTCTTTCTTTCTCTCCTTTCCCCCCTTCTACTTCCCTATCTGTGAATGTGTGTGTGTGATGTTTTAGCTCA
>JAOPHQ010003439.1:0-100000 GCA_030340625.1 Merluccius polli
CCCTCCCCTCCCCTCCCCTCCCCTCCCCTCCCCTCCCCTCCCCTCCCCTCCCCTCCCCTCCCCTCCCCTCCCCTCCCCTTCTTCTTCCTCCCCCCTCTCCTCTTCTCACCCCCCTCCTTCTCTTCTCTGTCCTTTTTTTGACATCAGTCCTATTTGTTCTGCTGTTTTGACATTTAAAGTCTTTATTATAAAATCTGTGACGAAAATATTCGAGTGTGGAACATCAAGGCATTATCAATCGATAGCGGCTCATTCATAATTCAAACGCCTGTTGAAGCAGGTGAATAAAACCAACATCACTGAAATTTCACCACTTCCTTTCTATATCTTATGAATTCTGTCGCCACACGCTTATCCTTAAGATAAACCTTTCAGTATTCAGTTTAATGCTGAATTATCCTGCAGGCTAGTTTAAAGACAGATTATTCATATTTCTATTTCATGGATATGCAATCTCCGTTGCTCTTACTTAATCACAACATTTCATAAGATCAGTATATTTACATTTACATTAATGGCATTTAGCAGACTCTTTTGTCCAAAGTGACTTACAATATTATGTTTTTTTAGTAGAAAACAAAACAACAATATATTACTGTCGGTGCAGCAAGGATGTCAACAGAACACGTTTCTAGGTGCACCATGATTGCTGGGTTTAGCTGTCCTTTCTGGTATACAGCATGGAGGGTAAGATGCTATACAATGTTAAGTACTATTTCATTGCCAGAACGTACAAACATACAACATGTGGTTTTGTTGGCGGCAGGGAGCTCGTTCCACCACTGTGGCGTCAACACAGGGAATTAGTTGTGATTTAGCTCAGCGACCTTTGCGTCCGCCTAGTTATGGCGGTATCAGCCGGCCACCTGAGGTAGTTAAATGTGATGCGAGCTGCTACAGGGAGCCGGTGGAGGTCGCGGAAGAGGGGGGGGGTCGCATGGGAGAATTTTGGCAGGTTGAACACGAGGCGCGCTGCGGCGTCCTGGATACGCTGCAGAGGTTTGATTGCGGAGACAAGAAGTCCAGCCAGAAGTGAGTTGCAGCAATCGAGGCGGGGGATGATGAGCGCTTGTACGCAGCAAGAGCTGTGCTGCTTTCGTGGCGAGGAAAGGCCGGGTGGTGATGTTTGCAGTGCCACATAGTTGATTGTCCAGGACCATGCCGAGGTTGCTCGCAGTTGGGGAAGGAGACGTTGCATTGCAATGCCCTCAACAGTGACCTGCAAGTCCATGTGAGTCTTTTACCCGGCATGAAGCGGACCTCGGTCTTGTCAAGGTTGAGCTTCAGGTGCTGTTGACAGACATTCTGAGATGCATCAGTATGTCTCAATACAAACACACACACACACACACACACACACACACACACACACACACACACACACACGGACCCCCATTCACACAGCCAACCCCCCCACACACACGCTTATTATCTACAATGTTCAATAGGATCAAGCATCCCCGATACAGGAGGTGGGGCTCTTCGTTGTGTGAACTTTGGAGAGGTGGTCGTGGCAGGAGGTAAATATCAGGCTGATGAATAATTACTGGACATTTATTTACATCCAGTCAGAAGGTGCCTCACATTTGCTATATATCTACTGTCTATCTTCTTTATACCTACTATATCTATTGATATCATAGATATATACAGTAGGTCCATAGTAGATGTATGTAGTAGATATCTACTACAGGTCTTTTGAAGATATATATATACTATATAGCTACTATACTATAGCTTCCGCTCATGCGTACAAGTTGTAAGAGCGACTGTCCAATCATTCAACACTCATATTTTCACAACCAATCCCACACTTAACAAAACAAATGTTAATTACACAATTCAATTCAACATATATATATATATACATACACGTTAGTGGAGAACATCCAACACAACATTGACTGTTACAGTGATGTTCAGATAAGTCTACAAAGCCTTTATTATTATTATTATTATTATTATTATAAAGACATGTATTCACTTTACAACAAGGCTTTGACTCCTCAGCGAGCATACAAAGAGAGAGAGAGAGAGAGAGAGAGAGAGAGAGAGAGAGAGAGAGAGAGAGAGAGAGAGAGAGAGAGAGAGAGAGAGAGAGAGAGAGATGAGAGAGATGAGAGAGATGAGAGAGAGAGCGACAGACAGAGAGAGAGAGAGAGAGACAGAGAGAGAGAGACAGACAGAGAGACAGACAGAGAGAGAGCTAGAGAGAGAGGTCTCTGCAGCGCCCCAGTGCACATAGCGATCGGACGGCGGTACTGCAGCAGCACCTCTCATAAATACCTCCATCCGTCCGCCTCGCGCCTCATCTCTCAACAACACCTGCCGCGGACCCAACCGGTTAACCTGCTCTCCGCGTGCACCCACAGCTACCTTACCCTTACTCCCCCCCCCCCCCCCCCCCCCCCCCCCCCACACCGAGCGGGGAGCGAACAGAGTCTGCGCAATGAGGACTTGTCAAGTGTAGCAACAAAAAAACCCAGAAGGTCGGTTTTTCCGTTAACCGGGATGATGGAGGAGGCACGGTCGCGGTCGGACCGTTTCCCGCGTTGACGGCGAAGGCGGCGGAGGAGGAGCGCGAAAACGGGAGCGTGGAACATCACCGAAGGAGGAGTGTGTGTGTGTGTGTGTGTGTGTGTGTGTGTGTGGGGAAGGGGGGTGGGGGGTTGCAGTGATGGCGGACGGAGGAGTTAGGAGAGGGAGGAAGAGGAGAGCGGGACTCCCGGGTCTGTGCTGGAAGACCTGCTACTTCCACCTCCTCTTCTGGGTGGTCTGCGTCTCCGGGGACGACAAGACGTTAATTGTGGAGGTAAAGAAAAAGTGCTCGTTTCCCCCCCCTTTTTAAATTCGTTAAGGAAGAAAAAAAAGCGACATTTTAAAATGTTTCGTGTTTGGTTTTGTTGTGTTGAGTTGGACTGTGTGGGGGCTTTTTTTGCTGGATGTTGGCGCGCGCGCGCGGCGTTTATGGTAAAAGCACCCCGCGCGCGGCGTTTTCGTTTCCCGCCTCGGCGGGGTGCAGGTGGAGGGCCAACGGTCTCTTCCCGCCTTCCGTTTTTTCCCGCGAACGGCTCCACGCGACCCCTCCGGTTCCGACCTGCACGCGGCTGCCTCGGAGCAGGAGGAGGAGGAGGAGGAGGAGTAGTAGCTCGCGCTCCCGCGCTGCCCTGAAAGTGATATCCAGCCATGAAACATGAATGTTTAAAGACAGGAGGAGTAAAGGGACGGAGTCGGTAAAAAAAGAGGACATTACAAGCACAAGACATGTAGCGTTTGAAGTCATTAAAATGAAAAACCCGCATGGCCGGGGGTTTTGTCGCGCGCGCGTGTGTGTCTGTGCGTGCGTGCGTGCGTGATCCCTCCGTTGTTATCCGTTCATACTTGAAGAACAAAGGTGGCTTCACGGTGCGCTGACTTTTTCATTTCACCGTTTGAGTTTTATTTGCTCCGGCTCCTGGGGGGGTGGGGGGGGGGGGGGGTAATCATCATCATCATCATCATCATCATCATCATCATCATCATCATCATCACAACAATAATAATAATAATAGTCATCATCATCATCATCATCATCATCATCATCATCATCATCATCATAATAACACACAACCTCGACGACATCGTCACTCTCTCAAGTGAATGGGACATTTGAGAGGGAAGAACCCGTCCGCTCTGCCGCCTGCGGCTGAGATGGCGGGAAACCCGTGACCCGTCCAGTCAGACGGCACAACCATTTGCAAAGAGGTGGCACAGCTCCTCTAAAGGAAACCGCGTTTTTTAGGCTACCACGCAAACCCATGTGCTTTGTGGTATGAAAAACAACAACAACAACAACACCAGCACCAAGGCGATGTGTGGAGAAGAGGCTGAGGAGGAATGTGTCCACTTTACAGGCTGGTTGCAGTGGTCCATTCAGACAATTACAGCCATCAGCACATTAACACCAGTATGGGAACAGAAAAGTAGTGCTTTCATGTAGTATATGAACAGAGCAACTTCATCCCCTCGCCCCCCCCCAACTCTCTCTCTCTCTCTCTCTCTCTCTCTCTCTCTCTCTCTCTCTCTCTCTCTCCTCTCTCTCTCTCTCTCTCTCTCTCTCTCTCTCTCTCTCTCTCTCTCTCTCTCTCTCTCTCTCTCTCTCTCTCTCTCCATCTCTCTTTCTATCTATCCCCCTCTCTCTCTCTCTCTCTCCTCTCTCTGTCTCTCTCTCTGTCTCTCCATTTCTCTTTCAATCTCTCTCTCTCTCTTTCTCTCGCTCTCTCCAAATATAGCCTTCCTCCATAATTAATCGGAATGGCAGGCGGTTGAGAAAGAAAGACAGATGGGAGGAAAGAGAAAAAGATGAAAAAAACAGTAGCTTAAAGACATTAAAAATACAAATACTGTTAAATACGTAAAACATACACAAGTGTGCGCCATAGCGGGTCTTTCCCATCGATGGGGTCCATAAGACTTGGTGTTGACACGTGTTGGTCGCTGTTTTACACACAAAGGAAATGGAAATCAGGGCCCAAACTTATGTGTTGTAGCCTAACACGGCATGCTGTGCAACTCGAGCAGAAAATTATGCAACTGCATTAATGTGGAGTTGGTCCAGCCGTGTTCTGCTAAAATGTATTTTTTATACAATGCGCTATACATGCAATTAATAAGATATGGTTGTCAAAAGTGTGGCGTAGTTAGCCCGATGTTTGTTGTTAATGTCGTACAGCACCGTCCATAGTTGATTAGAAATGTTAGTACCCGTGTTCAGTGAAGCTTTGATTGTGAACTTGTTAGGAAATATGGTTTAAATATGTTTAGTTCATTCATTCAGACAGAAGCCAGGCGGTGCCCTCAGCAGCGCACTGTGTTGCACACAAAGAACTCGAAAAACACAAAGCGGTTTTCAATGCTGAGTTTTGTGTTTGTGGACCTAATTGGTACAGCAGTTGTCACTTCTGACAGAATTAGGCCTACTCCTTAAATAAACATGTAAAATGTTACCCTTTAGTGCTGTTTCCACTGTAGCCTTTATAGCCTACTACACTTTAAAACAATAGTTTTCTCTAAACGTATATAAAAGGTGTGGGTTGTCTCCATAAACATAAAGGGTTAGGGTTAGGGTTAGGGTTAGGGACAGGTACAGGTGCTGTAGGGCTTTCTTCGAGCTAAGGCATAAAGCCAACAATCCTCAGCTAATAGCATCACAAGACCATCTGAATTCACTGTAAGCCACTTTGGATAAAAGTGTCTGCTAAAAATGACTAAATAATGCACTAAACTCAGTGTGTTTCTTGGTTTTGGTTCTCTCCGCATCTTGTTGTCTCGACAGTAGAGTACAGAGAGGGATTTGTATTTCTAGTGTCTGTGTTTGTGGGCTGGGCGTACTGAGAGTGTAAGCTGGGCGCACTCTGTTCCTCTCTGTGAGTCATGGTGTTTGGGCTTTTTCAAGGCTACAAAACAACACATTTGTCCAGAAAGCTTTTCTTGTAGTGGCTCTGATCTCGCCAAACAAGACAAACGAGAGAGATCGATTCCAGTCGGTGTTGACGTCCTTTATTTACCAAACGGTTCCGATAAACAGGGGAATAATCTTAGTGCAAATCGTTTTTTATCAGATGTATTATATTTATTTGCTTTAAGAATACATTGCGGTAGTGATACCTTGATACATTAAGGTACATTCTCATAGAAAACCACACATACAAAGATCATTTTCATTTATTAAATATGTTGTGATGTTTTCATTAATGCAATTGTGTTTTTGAATGCAGTGTGAGTGTTTGTGTGCTAATACAACAACTACTACTACGACTAGATAATTTATTTGTTTTGTGACCTGGTTGTGGTCTATTTGTTCTTGAATGACAGATCAATAGGAAAATGGATCGATTGGTGATGATTGGTACGGTATTGATCAACTGCTGTAGCTGCAGTTCTAGCTGTTATTTACAATTGTCAGTTTCTTTGTTACTTATTCTCACAATCTTACAATTGTTTTACAATTATCTTACAATGACGATGAATTGATGGCTACATGCGCGCCGTCTTTGTCTGCCTGTGTGTGTGTGTGTGTGTGTGTGTGTGTGTGTGTGTGTATGTGCTTGCGTTAAACTTCTCCGTATGATGTCATTCCATTAGACAGCTGGTGCGTGGATTCCACATGCCAGCCAATCAGAACACTTCTCTCCAGCTTCTCTTTGTGCACCAGATGTTTTTGTGTTAGTTCCTTTAGTGATGTCAAACCTGCTGGTTACACGACCAAAGTACCTTCAGCTCTCCTTCACATGAGGTAGACGATCAACAGAAAGTTGTCATGTCAGTTGCAACTGGAATGTTCTGTGAAGTATTTTGTGGAATAATCTTTATACTCAAAACAGCCGGTCTAGTAGTTGAAGGCAGTGCAGGTTGTGGAAACTGTGCCACTTTGCTTCAACCAGTGCACATGTGTGGGCTATTACACTGTATGTGTGTGTGTGTGTGCATGATTTTGTGTGTGTATATGTATGTGTGTGTGTGTGTGTGTGTGTGTGTACATGAGAGAAAAAAAGTACACGTGGTATACACATGCACTGTGTTCCTAATATTATGCAAGCGCAGCATCTATATTTAAAAGCAGGGAGCTGTTTAGATGCATGACTCAGAATCCACCCGGAGGGTGGAAACGGCCTCTGGTTCTGTGGTTCTGTGTGCAGGTGTGATGTGATATGTGTGCGTGTGTGTGTGTGTTTCTGTGTGCGTGAGATATAAGGTTGGTTGTGTTTGGATGAACGTGTGTTCTTCCATGATACTATTTCTCCTCTGTGGACCTTTATAGTATGGCACTAGACAGAACTGTTGATTCAGAATGGACCACCCTATAGTGACATCACAAGTGAGATTGTCCACCCAGATGTGTGATGGATAGATCAGCCTACCAGATGTTGGTACAGTCCACTGGGTCGGCTGGATCCATCATACATCTAGGTTAGCCATTTTACCCTTTTGTGACATCACAAGTGGGGGTGATGTCACTATAGGGTGCATTTTAAAATGGCTAATCAACATCACACCTGGTGGTAAAATATGGGTTCTTTAATTAAAATCTACACAATCACTATTACACATATTTAGACTAGTTTGGTCCATTAATGAATTTAAATGTACACATACTGTTATTTAGAAGCAGTAGGGCTGGCCGATATGGCCCAAATCTTCTATCCCGATAGAGGTAATTTAATGTCTTGATAACGATATATATCACGATATAGCATATTTGATATGATATATGATATAACAATATCCAAAATCTAAGACGATATCTAGTCTCATATCATGATATATATATTATATATGAGATATATCTCATATAATATGGATATATTGCCCAGCCTTAGAGCAGAGCAGTGTGTTTAGTCTGTTGGGGATGTGGACGATGCTGTTGGGTGGAGGGCTACGGTGTGTAACGTGAGAGGGTTCAATCAATACGAGGAGTGAAATGGATTCGTCCCCGAGGTCTGTCCTCGAAGCTCTTCGGAGGCAAACATGGAGTCAGTCATTATTATATTAACGTCATTATTATTGTTATTATTGTTATTATTATTATTATTATTATTATTATTATTATTATTATTATTATTATTATTATCTATTTTTTATATTTTACCATTCATCATCATTATGATGTATTACCATTCGTTTTTATTGTCATCGTCATCATTATTATTATCCTTTCATATTACTGACCACCTCTCCAGTCAGACATTTTTGTTGTGAACCGGAGAGACAAAGAACCTCTGTACTCTATACTCTACTGTACCTCTACTGTACCTCGACCCAGGAAACCAGTAGAGATGGAGAGAACAAAGAGAGGAGAGAGAGACATAGCGAGGAAGATACAGAGAGAGAAGAGACGGAGATACAGACAGACACACAAAGACAGATACAGACAAAGAGAGAAGAGAGGGGAGAGAAAGACAGAGAGAGACAGGTAGAGAGAAAGATACAGACACAAAGAGAGCGAGAAAGAGGGGCGCATTGAGAGAGAGACAAACCGGAGGGAAAAAAGACAGACCAAAACACAGAGGAAGAAGAGGGAGGGTAGAGAGAGAGAAAGAGAGAGAGCGTACCAGAGAGAGAGAGGTAGGCTACAGCGAGGGGGTCTTTGTCTGGTGCTTGGCTTCATGTGTCTTTGTTCCGTCTGGAAAAGAAACACAAAGAACACTAAGCTGAGTGTTTGTATGGAGGATGATGAAGATGATTATGAAGAAGAAGAAGAAGAAGAAGAAGAAGAAGAAGAAGAAGAAGAAGAAGAAGAAGATGATGATGATGATGATGATGATGATGATGATGATTGAAGCAGATAGAATTAATCCATCATAATCATAATCAATAAGATCATCAAGTTAGTTATCCCATGATAGTCCATGAAAATATTAATATTAATTTCATATTTGATCACAAATGGCTTGAATAGACAGAATAACTGACAGAATGGAGGTAACATGTTACAATAACCCTATTTAGGCTTTTAAATATAATTTAACCATATGTGGTGTTAGATTGACCTACAAATATACATTTCTATTTCTGTTCCCTTCCCACAACATCCAGTCGGGCTCTTTTGTGATAAAACATTTAAAACTCTTCTGTAAAACTAGACAAAAAATAATGTATTATTACTATTATTATTATTATTATTATTATTATTATTATTATTGTTATTATTATTATTGTTATTATTATTATTATTATTATTATTATTATTATTATTATAGATCTATAGATATTATAGACCTAATGATATGGTGAAATCAATTCTGGTACCCAGTATATACAATATATACCTGACCAAGGTCTACCACTAATCATCCATAAATAACAGAATTATAGGACACTGGGGTTTAAAACAGGAAGGGTGGTTATATTCTGCTGTTGTGGTGTGTCATCACATCTCCCTATGTTCCCTGGATGACATCACCCTCTGACACCCTTCTTTACCTCTAGGTGCTGGGTTATTTTCCTTCTTTAACCAAAGGTAGTTTGAAGACAAAATGAAAGTGTATTCAGAGGTTGTCTTGCTTCCGTAGGCGTATTTCTCAGTAAAACAGGATATTAGTGTGGGACAAAGCAACATGCAATATTCAGGATCTAATATCCAGGATTTGATTGATATCTTACTGCCGTACTCATATACTACTACTCTACTACTACTACAGTATTACTACTGTACTAATACAGTACTACTACAGTACCACTACTGTACTACTACAGTAATACTGCAGTACTACTACTGTACTACTGTCTAAAGGGCAGGAAGGAATGTGATACCTGCTCACTCAGACTGTAATGACAAAATCATTTTTTTCCCCTCTGTTTTTCTGGCTTTCTGTTTTTTCATGCTGTCATCATAGAGGGAATAAGAAAACAGTTCTACTTAACAGTAGAGTGTCTACTCTACTGTTAAGTAGAGATACCGCTCCTCAGTATGTCTCTTAGGTTGAGTTGGTGATGGCGATGATAATGATGATGGCAGTGATGATGATGATGATGATGATGATGATGATGATGATGATGATGATGATGGTGAGGGTGATGGTGAGTATGGTAATGATGATGATGATGATGGTGATGGTGATGGTGAGGGTGATGGTGTGAGTATGGTAATGATGATGATGATGATGATGACAGGTAGATTTTAAGGTGTGTTTAACTTTTCTCAGGGTTGCTTTGTTTTCATCCCCTGCTCTTCCCAGATGGGAGGAGCAGATCCCTGCAGCCTAGTTACGCTACATTACAGCTGATAAACAGACTAGCCCTTTGTGTGTTTCAAGAGACGTGCAGGTGTGCAGGCCCTTCCATATCCATCTTTGTGTATGTGTGTGTGTGTGTGTGTGTGTGTGTGCTGGTGCGACAGTGTGAAAGTGTGTTGATCTCTGTCTGTGTTATGTCGAACATGTGTGTTATAGTATGTGTGTGTTTTAGTGTAGTGTGTGTAGTTATGAATATGAGTATCTGCTTGTGTGTGTTTACTGCATGTGTTTGCGTGTGTCCTTGAGTGTGTTACAAGGTGGGTTTGTGTGTGTGTGTGTGTGTGTGTGTGTGTGTGTGTGTGTGTGTGTGTGTGTCTCTTTGTGCTATAGTGAGTAGGCGTGCGTGGGTGCATGTGTGCAGTATGTGCGAGTGTGCATCTGTTATAGTGTGTCAGAAATTGCATGTGCATATATGTGTGTTTGTTGTGTGAGTGGGCGACTATGTGTTTTAGCGTTTATATGTGTGCGAGTGTGGTTGCATTATAGTTTGTGATTTTGTGTCATAATGTGTGAATGTGTGTGCTATGCATATGTGTGTGTGTGTATGTGTGTGTTTGTGTGTGTGTGTGTGTGTGTGTGTATGTGCTTGTGTGTGAATGTGCATGTGTGTGAATGTGTGTGTGCGTGCATGCATGTGCGTGGGAGTGGATTCACTGATTTTCTTATCAGCCCTTCTCTTTGTCCTCTTCTCATCTCTGTCAGGAGCGTGCACACGTATGTGCACGCCCCCCCTTCTCTGTCTGTCACCCTCTCACACTCATGATCGACACACTCTTTGTTCAGCCACACTCCTCTTCTCTCCACCCCTCTTTATCTCTACGTCCTTCCTTTATCTCTCACCTCTCCCTTCCTCTGTCTTGCTCTACCGCTCTCTTTTTTTGACGATTCTCTCTCTCTACCTCTCTTTCTCTCGTCTCACTATCTCTGTCTTACTCGTTCCTCCCTCTCTTTCACTCTCTCTTCCTCTGCTGATTCTGTCCCCCTCTCTCTATCTTTCTCTATCCCTCTCTTCTCTCTCGTCCTCTTCTTTCTTCTTTCCCTCTACCTCTCTCTCTCTCTTTTGTCCATCTCTCTCTCCCTCACTCTGCTGATTCTCTCTCTACCTCTCTTGCTCTTCCTCTTTCTCCTCACTCTCATTCTCTGTACCTCTGTCGCTCCTCTTCTCCTTTGTCAGCCTATTTATCTCTCCATCTCTTTATATTTCTAACTTCATCTCTTTCTTGCTGCTTCTCTCTTTCTTCATCCCTCTTTCCATCCCAAGCTCTCATTCTCTCCACACTCTCTTCTCTCTCTCTCTCTCTCTCTCTCTCTCTCTCTCTCTCTCTCTCTCTCTCTCTCTCTCTCTCTCTCTCTCACTCTCTCGCTATCTCTTTCTCTTTCTCTCCTCCCTCTCTCAATCTCTCTCTTTGTCTCTCTCCCTCTCTGTTCACCTACACACATGCTCTATCTGTAGTAAATATAAACACATCTGGTTCCCTCCGTTGGCTGATGAATGACATCACCTGCTACCTGCCACAGCCAATCAGAACAGACCAGTACCTGCAATAACCTGTTTCAACGGTGGTACTGTAGCGGTGGTTTTGATTGTAGTGGTTTGAACGCAACATTATGCTAAATTAACAAGGATTTAAATATTCTTCATTAGAAGCAACATAAAGCAAGACAAAAAAGAAATGTGTGTGATTTCTAGTCATATTTATATACAGCAACATTTATTTGTAGATTTAACCATATAACCATAGCTTCCAAAAAAACACTGTCCGTCCATCCATCCATCCATTCATCTAGTGTATTGGTGTAGTGAACATCAGTGATTCTCAACTGGTTGGTTGTAGCCCATTAGTGGGTTGCATTTTGAGTGGGTCGCAGAGCATATGCCAAACCTTACTGTTTAGAAAGAAGCTAATGAATTAACTAATGTTTCAATGTTAATTTATGTTTCAATGGCTTACTACTTCATTGAGCTTAGCCCCATTTGTTTCAGCTTTTGTTTGCTCAATGTTTTTTTACAGTACATGAAGGCATTGTTGATTACTGCAATATTGGTAAATACATTTTTTTGGGGGGCCATGAAATGACTTGTGTAATGACTAATGACACATGTGGGTCCTGAGGCGAGACTAGTGCAGAGTATTTGTAGTGTAGTTTAGTTTAATCTTTAGTTTAATAATAATCTTTTAAATTCAGTTCTCCTCTAGAGGTGCAGTTTAATCCCGTCGTAATGAATCTTTAAGCACATAGACTGATTAATGATGTCGTTAAGATAAAACCATTAAAACATAAATAAAAGTTAATTACTAATCATATATCAAAACATGAATCTGTGCAGTTAGGAATAAAGGGACAAGAAACACAAGCACACAAATACCCAACTGAATATAAGAAAACAAGTCTTTTTTCGTTCTTCAAAATTGTGATTTGTTGGTGTGTGTTATCTTGAAGATCCTGTTGAGGTTTAAAACATAGTTATCTTTTCCTCACCTCTCCTCTCCTCTCCTCTCCTCTCCTCACCCCCCCTTTCACCAGCTCCTCTCCCCTCCTCACCTCTCCTATCTTCTCTCTTCCCCACTCTTCTCTTAGTATGTAAGCGTGTTAGCAGCTTAGCGTGCTCTATAACTAGACACCTCAGACATTAGCTCATACCTTAAATTCATTTTTACATTACATCAAGGACATGGAAATGTATATGGTGTGTGCATGTGTCTAGTTGCTTTTGGTATGCTCTGTGTGTGTGTGTCTAGTTGTGTGTGTGTGTGTTTGTGTAAGAGGGAGGGGAGTTTGTCTGGGCTTTGCTTGTTGAGACGATGCATGTGCAGTGTGTGATTAGTGGAATATTAAATAACAAACTAGCGCTCACTTTAAGGTTGAGTGATCTGTGAAATTGTATATGTTGAACCTTTAGCCACTTAAATGTCCTACCAGTCGATTGTTCTAGTTCAATCTGCCTTCAGAGTACGAGACTAACTGCTTTTTACCCTCTTGAGATGGGCTGAAAACTAAGAAGTATGTGTGTGTGTGTGTGTGTGGTGCGTGTGTGTGTGTGTCTGTCTGTATGCGTGTGTGTGTGCACGCGTGTGTGTGTTTGTGTGTGAACACCATTCTCTGAAAAGCCACCATCATCTCTGAATGTTTACAAGGACACTGTCTGGCTGTCTTGCTTTCTTGATTTTCAATCAAAAGAAAATATTGCTTATCGTACTTTCATACTTGCAATTCGGCTTGTGATTTTGTTTTTCATTTTTTGTTTGCTTACCTCCAGATTCGCCTGGAGATGTAATCTCTTGGTATTCTTGTTCTGCCATATAGTTGGAAGGATTCAAAGGCTTTACAAAATGTGTCTTTTACTAAATGGAGTGTAAAGCCTATCTCAACATTTAAAGCAACTGTTAATCCTGCAATAAATTCCAATGAAATTATGTTTAAGTCACAGCAGAAAGTACTAGCCTTGTGAGACCATCCCGATCTCGCGAGTTCACATTCTGTTTCTCTCTGGAGATCGGTATGGCCAGGCTTCAAGTTATACGCTTGTGGCCGAACCACAGTGGTTCGGACCAATCAGCGTCCTATGAGGAACTACTGGCAGCTACTGGCATTGTTTAGGTGTGACCATATATGTCTATGGGTGTGATGACAGCGACAAGCGAATTGAAAACAATGGCGACTCCTAAAGAGGTTACCATAGAGGATGCTATAGCATCAGTAATTTCTGAACTGGAGAGTATTTATTCATTGAAAGAAGAGCAAAGAATGGCACTGAAGGTTTTTCTCGATGGAAAAGATGTTTTCGCTCTCCTACTACGTCAAATGGTTCGTTGATCTGATTGGTAGAAGTTAGCCCGTGATAGACAGATGGTTCATCCAATCACCTGCCAAGTATTTTTTTGAAAATGCCTGCCCTTTTCCAAACATTTTCCAAGGACGACTTCCCAGATGGTTCTGTGTAACAAACCATCTGGCTCGTCAAAGTACAGCACAGTAATAGAAATTCAAAAATAAAAAGAGATTAAAAAAAATTCAAATAAGAATAAGACAAAAGACTATACAGAAAATATGTCTATAATATATACACATTTGGAGCAGTCGAAATTTTAACAAATAAATACAAATAAAAGTAAACATTATCGACAGTCGAGGTAGACATTTGAGTCCGGTTTTGTTTTGGTGTGTTCAGATCTTCTGTGGTGCTCTGGGTTGAGGCAGACAGACAGCTGTGCCTCTGACTGGAGGTCAGGTGCTTAAATTAAATGTTATGGTTTGCACAGCAATGTAACTTTTTTTGTATGTGCTTTGATTGTTCTCAGCCTCACTTTGGATTGAAGCATGTGCTAAATGACTAGATGTAGAGGCAGAAATAATGTAAAAGTCAGGGGTGCAAATTTGGTGTGAGAGGTGGGGGGGTGGGGGGCAACGGCAGGAGTTGATCAGCAGTGACTGACAAATAAGGCTTTTGCCATAACCTGCACTTTCATACCAAAGGCAAAACCGCGCATTTGGCAACAGATCGCAACCTCGATAAACATTACTTTCATTTTGTATTCATTAAATACATTTTTGTTTTTAATTATTATTATTATTATTCATTATTATGGTACTTTTTGAACCAAGAGTCTTGTTATATTTCTATTCTGGAATAAAAATTAAGTGTAACACTTATAAAAGAGGGGGGGGGGGCAAATGTATAATTTCAAAATGTGGAGGGGACGTGTCCCCCCCTAAATTGCGCCAATGGTAAAAGTAGAGAGTAAGAGTGTGTCCTGGATAGGAGGACTGCTGCTCCACTACCTCCAGAACTAACTCTGGCGCACCGCAGGAATTATTGATGAAGATAAGTTTAGATCTTTCATGTCACTGAGGTCTGCTGGAGACACAGCTTCTGGTGCTGGCAGACGTGGAGGGGAATGTGGAGGAGAGGGAGATAAGGTTGAGAGTATGTCTGCATTCAAGCATGCATAAGTGTGTGTGTGTGTGTTTGTGTTGTGTGTGTGTGTGTGTGCGTGTGCGTGTGTGTTTGTGTGTGTTTGTTTATGCATGCAAGGTTATGGGTATCTGCGTACTAGTGTGTGTGTGTATATGTGTGTGTATTTATGTGTATGTGTGTGACAGTGTGTGTGTGTGTGTGTGTGTGTTTATGCACATAGCGATGTGCTGAATGTGCATCTCTGCCTGGCCTGTGTGATCACATGGTTACAAGTGGGCTGATTAGTTCTGGCCATATTGGCATGTATCTGGGTCGTTATTGGAAACCGTGTCCTGCTCTGGGGATGCATTAGACAGACCCTGGGATTCATTCGATTGGATGAGATGCACGAGACAGACCCTGGGATTAATTTGATTGGATGGATTCAGTGATAATGTCGCAGCATCTTCCTGCATGCCTTCACTCTTTTATCCGTGCTCCACTAATAGATGTTTCACACAGCGACGTCATAGAAGCTGAACACAGGTGTGATATTAATTACAGATCTGTTCCCCTTGCTAGACGACTAGTATGCATGCACTCAGTATGTCCTGGTCGCGCTAAATTGAGCATATCATCATTCATCTTATGTTAATGTTAATTAATGAGCTATGAAACCAAATACCCCAGTTCATCTCGGTAAAGGGTGGTTGACACCTTACTTTTCCAATCCATCTCAAATGATACTAAAACTACCAATACTACTTTGTTCCTATGTATGGGGCAGGATAATGTAGTGGCTTGGGTGTTAAAAAAGGTTATGGGTTCAATCCCCAATGTCTGCCACTTACCTGTAAGCCCCCTAGAGCAAGATGGCCACTACCTGCTCCTAAACAACATGTGTCTACAAATTCATTGTTAGTCTCTTTGGATAAAAGCACAGAGCAGATTACTGTATGATTCAGTATAATACAGGTAAATATCTAACATTAACCTGATATAAAGATATTGTCTGAAGATCCACAGGCTAACCAGGTCTTAAAGCATCACCAGCAGCTCTCCGTCTGGGGAGTCTGCCCTCCCTGGCCCCAGGCAGGCAGACGGTAAATAGTTTAGCAGGAGGCCAGCTCTATTTATATCCCTGAGAGGGTGGGAGAAAGGACAGACAGACAGGTATACAGACAGACAGAAAGAGGCCGGCTCTTTATATCCCTGAGAGGGTGGGAGAGAAGAGAGACAGACAGTCAGGTATACAAACAGACAGACAGAGAGGCATATGCTTACCGGTAAGCACATCATGGCAGTTAGTAAGACAGAGCTTCATCATAACGGTTTGGATGTTGAGGTTTTAGTAGTCCATGGTTACCCAGGTTATGAAATGAATGAGGGCCAAATTGTCCCCCCGAAAGAAACAATAAAGCAGCATTTCTTGTTTATTTGTAACATATTTCATGTTTATTGTTAGAGCAAAAAACATCTGTTGGTTTTAGTTTAGCGTTTCAACTGCTGAAATACAATTAAAGTTAAACATAGTGGTTGCAGGCATTTCAGAGTGATTGTGAGCCCAATAGTCTGATAGTCTTGTAGTAATTACTGGTCTTACGAAGGGTCACTGATAAAGTGTGAAGGTTTTCTTTGGCCAGCAGCTTCACATTGGCTCACTTAAACACTTTGACTCTTGGCATCCGCCCAATGACAAGCACTTCCCTGGCCACCCCAGAAGACTGGCATAGTACTTTGTTAGCTAAGTGGCTAGCCTGTTGCTACGGCAACTGTTTACTGGAGACAGAGGACAGCTCTGAGGATCTTTACTGCTCTCGTTAATTTCCCAGCAGCCTCGGTGTGTCTCGACATTCATTTTATTTCTCCAGATTCAAGGCTTTTAATTTAACCCTTTATTTCCCAGGGCAGGTTAGTGTAGTGGTTAAGGTGTTTGACTCCCAACCGAAAGGTTTTTCTGGGGTCGAACCCCCAATGTCCACAGTCTACCTGTAGGCATCCTTGAGCAAGATGCCCTGACCCCTACCTGCTCTTTAATGACATGTACCAAAATAAAAGTGTCTGCTGCTCAATGACTAAATAGTAACTCACTAATGCTCTGAAAATCTGTATGTCATGTTGAATGCAAAATCAGAGCCACTCTGCAGCTTTTGCTGCAGATTACAGCTGTAATCAGTAATGTAGCCAGACTAACTGTGAATATCCACTATACGCGAATTATCCGCGTGACATCGCGCCGCCTTGAAAACTCGGTCGCTGGGGGCGTGTTGACTAGTGGATCAACTAGCTCCCGCCCGCATTGTGGTAATGAATCAGAAGGGTCAACGTCACGGCCCAAGTCCACGTCCTGTTTGCTGAATGGTGACCGCGTGGATTCACGCCGCTCATATTTGCATAAAGTTGAAATCTCCCAACTTTATGCAAATTTAGAAGCCGATAAGGCAGCACCGCAGCTGGCTCCGCGCCGCAAGCAATCCCAGCGTGCTTTGCGCAGCGAATTGCTCGCGTCCCATAGAAAGTGAATGGAGGCGGCAAGTCGCTGCGCGATCATTCGCGTATAGTGGATATTCACGGTAAGAGGTAGAGTGGGATAAGTGTGGCTTGACAGAGAGCTGGGTTCAGGCTTACTAGACGAGCACAGAGCCAGCAGGCAGATTGACAGGTCGATAATGAAAATATGTTTTTTTTTTTGTTGCAGTGACAGTGATTTAAAACGATTCGTACAGATACTGTTAGATACTGTTGAAATTGCAACACACTTTTTTGTGTTAAATATCCTGGCCATAAACTTTTTTTGTGTTTTTTTCGGCTTGCTCTATGCTACCGATATTTAAAATATGCTGAGAGATAAATATGCTGTTCTGGCCAAGCTTCACCTCTGCGCTGTGTTCGTCACAATCTGTGTCGTCGAGCTGACAGAAATCTGACAGTCCCCCAAACGAAACACCAGACTTTGAATATAAAACTTTATTTACAGATCACTGCCAACATAGCTGGAACTGCACCTTATCCATGTGGTTGCACCCGGTTCTGTTAAAAACTTAAGTTTGCACAATACACAAATTAAAGAAATCTAATGAAATACAAATACATAGCATAAGATAAGATAGGATTTCTGTGACAAAGTTATGTTTGAGGGCTGATAGGCTGTATTGTGTTTCTCCAACTTAACGTATAGTACATTGTAGCTGGGGTTTGTGTTTCATTATATATTTATTACAAATTAACATCTCTTATTGGGTCATTCAGTAGACTTCTCTGTCATTGGTATTTTTATTTGATTATTGGCAGTTGGTCATTGGTGACTGGTGGTGATTGGTCATTGTTCATTGGTCATCATTGGTCTTTGATCTTAGGTCTTTGGTCATTCGTCAGAGGAGAGAAGCCTCCATTTTAAAAGACAGAATAAACTGCCCTGTACAAAATGTTGTGGACTGCAACATGGATTTCAACTTACCACACACTTCATCACAGTCCAATGCTAACTACATGCGTACACTATTAATAGTGTGTGTGTGTGTGTGTGTGTGTGTGTGTGTGTGTGTGTGTGTGTGTGTGTGTGCATGTGCGTGTGCGTGCGCATGCACATGTGTGGGTGGGGGAGTGTGTGAGTGAGTAAGTTTGTGTGTGTGTGTGTATGTGCATGTGCATGTGTGTATGTTTGGGTGAGTGAGTGTGTGTGTGTGTGTGTGTGTGTGTGTCTTTGTGATGCAGTAATAATTGTTGTGTAATAGCTGGTGAATTATTTAATTCCACCCACTTTCCCCGCTTAGCTTGTAGCTGCAAGCTAGCACACATACACACACACAAACACACACACACAGTTATGAAGCCAGTGACTTAGGCAGTATTTGTCTGTGGGGAGAGAGAGAAAGAGAGAGTGAGAGGTAGAGAGAGTTGAGAGAGTTGAGGAACATGGATATCCTAGGAGCATGAAGTTCAAAGGCTCCTTACCTGGAACCGGTGCAGAACTGAAGCTTGTTCTTCAATATGTTAACGTGCTTGCTCAGTGGCCAACAAACACCAACACCCAATAATGTTGGCCCAAGTTGGCCAACGCCGATTCTACATGTTCGCCAACAAAAAATGTAATCTGATAACAGCTTACAGCCACCAAAAGTTTGGTAAAACTGGCCGATGTTGGTGTTTTATTTGGTGAAGTGTGCAAGCACCTTAGTGATGACATACATGATGTCATTATTCCAGAAGGATTCGAGAATTATATCACGTATATACAGTATATTATACCATGGCCATACCATCAATACTCGATTCTGATTGGCTGGAGAGGTGTGCATTATTTTTCGATAACATGCACGGCTATGACGTGATCGTCTTATCGCCGGTCTAAAAATTAATGCGCTAATCGAAACGTTAATAAGTGTCAACTTGGACCGGATTTGGATGGGACTACGTTTAGAAAGCTTCCCATTGCCAGGTCGTTAATAAGGTTGTCTCTATTTACTGGAGTAATAAGGTAATGTTACCATGTCGTTACTAAGATTGTCTTTATTTACTGAAATAATAAGGTAACGTTGCCAGGTCGTTACTTAGATCGTCTCTATTTACTGAAGTAATAAGGTAACGTTGCCGGATCGTTACTAAGATCGTCTCTATTTACTGGAGTAATAAGGTAACGTTACCAGGTTGTTACTAAGATTGTCTTTATTTACTGAAATAATATGGTAACGTTGCCAGGTCATTACTTAGATTGTCTCTATTTACTGGAGTAATAAGATAACGTTGCCATGTTGTTACTAAGGTCTTCTCTATTTACTGGAGTAATAAGGTAATGTCTGCATTCCATATGAATCTCATGTTAACTGATTGCGTTCCAGGCATTAGTCAGACCCATATATTTCTCCAGTCATTTGCCATTTGTTTACAGGCACACAAAAGTAGTGCAAGCTAAAAGTTGTAATTTTGAGACAGAATTACCCCAAAATACGAATCAACACCCTTATATTTTTAACGATTCGCAAGTGGCCATGGTATAAGTGGGATAATCCACTCCGAGGTGTACATGTATCGAAAAAAAAATGCACTTTGCGTGTGCATTATTTTTCAATACATGCACACCTCCTCGTGGATTATCCCTTACTTATATAATAAGTTCCATCCTATCTCCAGTAGCCTGCATGGATTATGGGTTTCACTGCATGGAATCCAGTTCCACTGCATGGATTCTGTCGCTCCACCAGCCCTAGCCTAGCTTGCCTCGCATGCCTCTCTGACATTTAGTGTGTTGTGAATATAAAATGTGTTTTTGAGGGCTGAGCGGAGGTACTGGTCTTTGAAGTGGAGATCAAATAGGATGGTTTAGCCGTCAGGCACCAAGTCTGATTAACCCCTTAACAGCCTCTCCTAATAGGCTGCTGGTTATTTCGCCTGGCCGGTGTTAGTATGGGTGTGTAACAGTGTGTGTGTGTGCATATGCGTGCATGCGCGCGTGTGTGTGTGTCTATGTGAGGCATTAATTTGGGGGGCAGCAATGCATAGTCTCGTGCCAAGTGACTGTTTGACTCCCAGCTGAAAGGTTCTGGTTTCAATCCCACAATGACCACAGTCTACCTGTAGGCACCCTTAAGCAAGATGCCCCTACCTACTCATTAATGCATGTGTATCTAAAAACAATTTCCCTGTAATTTACTTTGGATAAAAGTGTCTGCTAAATACTGAATTGCAACAGTAAAGAGCTTTGGTGGTTGTGTTTCCAAGTGTATTCACACAGAACACACCAACCAGTCTAGCCTAACTCTGCACTCTGGTTAGGGTTAAGACCAAATTATACTTTTGCATCGAATAGCCGCCTTAGATACGATGTGGGTCATTACACATTATCTACATATTATAAAGATAACTAGCGCTCAGAATCACCAACGCAGAACAATCAATGCAAGCCCTGACGTAGAGACCCAATGTGTACCAATGGCTGCAGCTATTTGAAGCAGAAGTATAGCTTCAAGCTTCAGGAGTCTGTGTACTGGTACCAGCGTGTGAAGGGGGATGTGAGTTAAAGAGAGGCTGAGTTCCGAATGTGAGCTGGTAGCAGGGCTAGAAAGAGAGAGAGGGGACGTGAACTGGTAGCAGGGCTAGAGAGAGAGAGGGGGTGTGAACTGGTAGCAGGGCTAGAGAGAGAGAGGGGATGTGAACTGGTAGCAGGTCCAGAGAGAGAGGATGTGAGCTGGTAGCAGGGCTAGAGAGAACATGTGAGCTGGTAGCAGGGCTAGAGAGAGAAGATGTGAGCTGGTAGTATAGGCTAGAGAGAGAGGCTCACAGTCTGAAATATTAATGATCTACTGGGGGAAGAGCTCTCTCATTAGTGTTTGTCATCTTCTGCCTTCCCTTTATTTGCTCTCTCTGTCTGTCTGTCTGTTTGTATCTCTGTCTGTTGCTCTCTCTGTCTGACTTCTCACTTCTCACTTTCTCATTCTTTATTTGCCTCGCCCTCTCGTTCTGTATTTATATATATCTCTCTTAGACCTCTCTCTCTCTCTCTCTCTCTCTGCCTGTCTCTCACTATCTGAGTGTCTCTCTACCTCTCCGGAGGACTCTGAGAGTGTGTTATTTTATATTAAAGAGACAGCAGATGAAAATATGACATAATGGGATTTCGAGTGCTGTACTCTGGGAGCAGACGCTGTTCTGTCATGCTTTTATTTTGTGATTTATGAAGTAACACTTCCTTTCTGGTTGTCATCTGGTTTTTATTATTAATAGATATAAACATTTATTATCACAGTGATCACTGTGAATAGATCACATCATACTACAATTGATTTATATCACAATAACTGAAAGTGAATTTTGTTTTATATATTTCAATGCAGCAGACATCAGTGATTTCAAGTTGATCTTTATAATAAAAGAGCCCCACTGAGGTTTGTTACTATTTACTGAATGTGTGTGTGTAAGTGGATAGTCAAGTCTAGTTTCTATGGTGTTTGACTCCAAGATTCTGTGTTTGACCCCCAATGTCCACAGTCTACCTGTAGGCATCCTTGAGCAAGATGTCCTAACCTGCTCCGTCTCTATTTGAATTCACTGTACGTCACTTTGGATAAAAGCATCTGCTAAATGACTAAATAGTTAAATACTAAATAGAAACCCCAAAGTTGTGAATGCAAATAGCATCAACACACAATGGCCATTCTATTCTCAAGTTATATTTTCATGATGTTACATTGAGTCGTTGAGCAGACGCTTTTATCTAAAATGACTTATAAGTGAGGCTGAGAACAATCAAAGCATACGAAGTGTGAACTTGTTTACTTTACGTACTAATAAATGACAAAAAAGAGTGAAAAGAGTCTTTCTAATGACCCCTCTCTCTCTCTCTCTCTCTCTCTCTCACTCTCTCTCTCTAGACGTGGCTGAAGAACTACGGTTACCTGCTGCCTCTGGACATCCGCACTTCAGACCTGCGGCAGGAGAAGGCCATGCAATCTGCGGTCGCAGCCATGCAGCGCTTCTACGGCATCCCTGTCACTGGACAGCTGGACCACACCACCTTAGAGTCAGTACATACACACACACATACACCCGTCAGTACACACACACACACTTGCGGTGCTTGCGACACTGCAAACATCTAAAGTGCTTTGGATAAAAGTGTCGGCTAAATTACAAAATATGAATTGTTTGTGTGTGTATATATGTGTGTGTCTGTGTGTGTGTGTAGGTGGATGAAGCGGCCTCGTTGTGGCGTACCGGACCACCCTCGGACCAGCCGGCGCCAGAGGAACAAGCGCTACGCCTTAACCGGTCAGAAGTGGAGGGACAAGAAGATCTCATACAGGTGAGACTAGTTAAGATCTCACACAGATGAGACTATATAAGATCTCTTACAGGTGAGACTAATTAAGATCTCGTACAGGTGAGACTAATTAAGATCTCGTACAGGTGAGACTAATTAAGATCTCGCACAGGTGACACTAATTAAGATCTTGTACAGCTGAGACTCATTAATATCTTGTAATATTTCATACAGGTGAGACAAATTAGGATCTCGTACAGGTGACACTAATTAAGATCTCGTATAGGGTGGACTAATTAAGATCTCGTATAGGGTGGACTAATTAAGATCTCGTATAGGGTGGACTAATTAAGATCTCGTATAGGGTGGACTAATTAAGATCTCGTATAGGTGAGAGTAATTAAGATCTTGTACAGGTGAGGTTAAACCAATAACCAATTAACCCATAGTTGACCCCATAGACATATATACATAGACGCCTCATAGACTGACGCTGCCCGTTAGAGCTGACGTAGCAGCGCGGCCGCCATCTTGGTAGGGGGCCCAGTGCGCCCCCAGTGCATTCATTTCTATGGAGGAAGGCGTATCCCCAACTACAATAATAAGCATAACTCCCCGAATTTTTACCGGATTTTCACACGGTTTGGTTTGTTACAAATGGCAGAGATTTATTTATGATACAGGACGAATTTTTTTTTTTTTTTTTTTTTAAATAATAATAATTATTGTTCAATCTTACTTGTTAAAGGTAATCCCACACGATCTGGTGTCAATACTGCGCCGTAAGCTGCACAACATAGTGGCATAGCTTGCTCTCCCGTTGACTCCTATGCTAGACTAGAGTGAGGACTCCCTACCAATATGGCGGCGACGCTGGGTTACGTTCCATCACGTCATGAGGCGTCTATGTATATATGTCTATGGTTGACCCTGCCATTAAAAAAAGCTTTCATGTTTTTTGTTCATTCTGGGGCAGCATTCTGCCGGCTCCCCTGTAAATGCCCCTTCAATTCAGTTTAAGTATGCGGAGGACAGGTGGGTCACGTCAACACTTAATCAGCAGGTACCGGCTAACCATATCAACCAATAAGAAGTTATGCATGCAATAGCATGTGTTTAACCTAGAGGGAGTTGTCTAATGCAAACCAATCTACGGTGGTGTTGGGGTTTGGCTCTCCTTTAAGTTCTCATACAGGTGAGATTAAACCAAGAACTAATACAGATCTTCTGGTGGTGGAGGTTGTAGCGACCACTGTGCTAACTGTGTTATGGCCTCTGACCAGATGCTTTTTACTGTTTCACGGGCTTGGCTTAAACTAAACGGTGATGTGCTTTTGCTGTTGCTGCCCATAAGCTGTGGAATAGACGTCTCTTTTATGTTTTGTCGGCTCCTTCTATGGACAAATCCTGCCTGAAAACCAGCTTTCTCTCCCTGGCATTTGAGACTATTTTGAGCATGCAATGTCTTTCATCTACTCTTCTGTTTTTTATTGACTGTCTGTCTGTCTGTATTAGATTTTATTGTGTAGATTGCTGTTTTAAATGCTGTTTTAATTTAACCTGTACAGTACTTTGTTTGCTGGTTGTTTTTTAAATGTGCTCCATATATAAACTGACTTGAGTTGACTAAAAAACATGCTATGGTGAGACACGCTAAATACATGCTAGAGAGAGAAGCAGCTATAAGGGCTACTGTGTGAGTGAATGTGTGTGTGTGTGCATTTCAGAGAGAGAGAGAGAGAGAGAGTATCTGTGTGTCTGTCCGTGTAAGTGAGAGAATGAGTGTGTGCATGTTTGTGTGTGGGAGCGAGTGTGTATTTGTGTCTGAGATAGTGTGTGTGTATGTCTGTCTGTGTGTCAGAAAGAGTGTGTTTGTGTGTGTGTGTGTGGGGGGGACTATCTGAGAGAGAGACAGAGACAGAGAGTATCTGTGTGTCTGTCTGTGTAAGTGGGAGAGTGAGTGTGTGCACGTTTGTGTGTGGGAGCTAGTGTGTATGTGTGTCTGACATAGAGTGTGTGTGCATGCCTGTGTGTGTGTGTGTGTGTGTGTGTGTGTGTGTGTGTGTGTGTGTGTGTGTGTGTGTGTGTGTGTGTGTGTGACAGCTCGGTAGCAGTTTAAGTAAACGGTGCAGAACGTTTCAGCCAACAAAGCCAAATGACCAGCGGCCAAAACACACAGATGGTGTCACACACACACACACACACACACACACACTGTAATTCAGTGGTCTTCAGGGCAGAAAATTAGATATATAAAAACATTTTTTATATTAGCTTACAGGCAGAAAATGATCCGACCTAATAAAAAGTTCCACCCAGTGGGCCTGATACATTTATTTTATTTATTTATATTAATACATTTTTCACACTTATTTTCACACAGAAATCGTTTGTCTTGACCGGTTTTTAATCTGTTCCAAACTATTATAAACTGTACCCTAAAAGTTATTAGTTGACATAAAGAGTAACATTGCAGCATTAAAGTCAACAAGTAGGACTATCATAAAGAGTTGATAGATATTTAGATATTAGATATTAATATATATTATTATATATATATATTTTTAAACAGTCTATTTTTCATAAAAAGTCTATAGATATTTTTCGTAATCTAGAGATATTTTTCATTCAGACTAAATATTTTTCATAAAGAGTATAGATATTTTTCATAAAGAGTATAGATATTTTTCATACAGAGTCTATAGATATTTTTCATACAGTCTATAGATATTTTTCTATATTCAGAGCGGCTGAATGGCTCGTTTGAAGCTCAACACGCTGTGGTTGAAAGGAGTGATAGAACCGCTGTTTCTTTTTAAAACACTTTAAAAATGCCCCAATCTTCTGCTTTTGTTAGTGGAGACATGGCAGCTCTTATTTTCTTGAGTACACGGTGCTTTGGAGCACTGTGCCGAACAACAAGATATAACCCAGTTCAGCGAAAGTCCTGCTCCTGTCAAGATTCATGAAGACTGGAAGTTTAGCAACATCTGAGAACTCGCTAGCAGTGTCTAAAATTATGCAAATACCGTCTTAAAACACGATAGCTTTGTCTAAAAGTGCACTAGTGTTGTCCAAAAACATTAGCACCCACTCAAAACACACTAGCGCAGATGTGTAGCTGAAGCTGGGTCTGGGTGGGCCTGGGCTCACCCACTGGACAATCTGCCCACTAATAGTACAGTTAATGGTACATGTAATAGTATATTAATTATGAATTAACTATACATGACACACCAATTTTCTCTGAGCCTATTAAAAATCAATTTCCTGGCTACGTTTCTGTATTAGCACTGTCTTAAAAGACGCTAGCAATATCCAAAACATACTAGAAACATTTAATAACCCGCTAACATGTCTAAAAATAAGTTTTCTTCTGCATCTCATCCGCTTTATGATTCAATTTAGTCTGTGGTTTTGTGTGTGTTTGTGTGTGTGTGGTTTGTTGTTTTCTGTTAAAATCCATTTCGACGCCAGGGCCTGGGGCAAACTGCCGTAACGCGATGAAAACAGCGATAAAATGTACATTTCCAGCGTTTCATTTCTCCCACTCCGCCAGATGTCTATTCATTCCTGTTGGGAAGCCAGTGTGTTGAACAGGGTCTGCCTCCTCATGCTCTGGCATTAAGTTCAATAATGTGTTTTTCTGGATGGGGGAAATCTCCCTCCGTCTACCCCCTAGTGAGAAGCTGATCGTGTGAAACTCGCTCAATTCCCCTCCTTCTGTCTCTGTTTTACTTTCTCTCCTGTTGTCTTTCTCTCTTCTACTTATACAATGTATTTTTGTTCTCTTTCCTTTGTATTTCTGTACTCTGTACACTGTACTTTCTCTTTCTCTGTTCCCCTCCCTCTCTGTCTCTGTTTTTACTTTATCTCCCCTTTCATCCTCCCCTTCTATTTTGAAAGAGTTATCATCAATAAACTGTATAATAATAGTATTTATATAGAATTATGCTGTACAGTCATGCATCTCCTCCACTCCACCAGACAGAACTGCTTCAGGGATAATATTTACTCTGGTTTAGTACATGTTGTTATGGTGGCGTATGCATTTTATCTGGAGGTTAACAATCACTTTTATCAGTCTATGGATCTTTTTGTCTCTCTCTCTCTCTCTCTCTCTCTCTCTCTCTCTCTCTCTCTCTCTCTCTCTCTCTCTCTCCTGTCTGTCTCTGTCTCTATCTCATATATGCAATAATATATATGTATATGTAAATTGCTAAATTGCTAATCTCTCTCCTCCCTTTCTCTCCCCCCTCTCTGTCTGTCTTTCTCCCCTCCACTCTCTCTCTCTCTCTCTCTCTCTCTCTCACTCTCTTTATCTCCTCCTATCTCTCTCCCCCCTCTCTCTCTCTCTCTCTCCCCCTCTCTCTCTCTCTCTCTCTCTCTCTCTCTCTCTCTCTCTCTCTCTCGCTCTCTCTCTCTATCTTGCTCTCTCTCTCTCGCTGTCTGTAGTATATCTAACTTCACCCCTAAGGTGGGGGAAAAGGACACCCAGAGGGCGATCCGCCAGGCCTTTGATGTCTGGCAGACGGTGACTCCCCTCACCTTCCAGGTGGGTCGGTAACTATAGAAACTGTTTATCTCCATGGAACCTGTGATCACACTGACGTTCCCCTGGGGTATCCTGGGAAATTGAGTATTTCCCACACCAGACACTATATTTACTGAGCAAAAAAATACCCTCCATACTATTCTTTAATATAGTACACTACTATTCTATTTTATATTCTATACTATAACACAATACTCGTCTAAATTATTATATACACTCTTCTCTGCTCTACTGTACTCTATTTTACTCTACTCAATGATACTCTGCCCTACTCTACTCTACTGTGCTCTTCTCTACTATTGTATTAAAAAATACAACTCTATAGGAGACGTAATGCTATAGGAGGTTATGTAAAGCAGGGCCGTGTTCCAATATCCGTACTTCCCGTACTTAGTATACTTAGTTTGAGTACGTAGGGTGTTCCGATTATGATCGCGGCAAAAGAAGTGTACTTGAAAGGACCCGTATGTGTACTCAAAACAGCCAAAACACTGAGTGTGCAACGGTGTACACTTTTCGTACTCTACGGCAGCCATTTTCGCCACGTAGCAGAAGAGGCGGAGCCGCGCTCAGAGAACATCTAATGAATTCACGTGTTTGGCGGGCGGCCGCGCAGCTGATGTAATGTCCGTTAAGTGCGCCACAGAGTATTGCATTTGGAACAGCACTAACGTCTGAAGCTCTGCGTACCTATTGAGTGCGGATAGTGTACTATGTTTAAGTGTACTCATGGAAGTATGGATATCGGAACACGGCCCTGGTCTCCTCTACTCTACTCTACTGTACTCTATGGGAACTCTACTGTAACTCTGTAGTGGGTTATGTAATGCTGGTATCCTCTGTACTGTACTCTACTCTACTGTAACGTTATAGGAGGTTATGTAATGCTGGTCTCCTCTGTGCAGGAGGTGCCCTACGCCGACATCAAGAACGAGATCAAGGAGGCCGACATCATGATCTTCTTTGCCTCCGGTTTTCACGGTGACAGCTCGCCTTTCGATGGCGAGGGGGGGTTCCTGGCCCATGCCTACTTCCCGGGCCCGGGCATCGGAGGAGACACGCACTTCGACTCGGACGAACCCTGGACCCTGGGCAATGCCAACCACGACGGTGAGATGCCAAAACATGTTCTTCACTTCAAACACAACACGATTCTTATTGTTAGCTTTCATCGTTGGTAACCATGGTTTGTGGTTGAGATGCTAGTATGTCGCTAATAGTAGCACATTAGCAGGATTTACTCCAGTATATATCAGCGTGTTCTTACGAAATGTGATATTTATATCAGTATATTCGTATGAAATATGATATCTATATCAGCATACTCTTATGAAATATAATATTAATATCAGTGTCACCTTATTTGATTCCCAATCAAGCAGATCTCCGTAGCCAAACCTCTGATTGGAAGATCGCTCTGACGTTATTGATTCTCTAATTCTTTTTGCATTGATCAGTGCGTTCCACTTCCCAGAATGCACCTAATGCACGTTGAAATCGAACAAGTTCCACGTATAAACCATGTGAGTGTTAGTGTAAAGAATTGACATATCATTCTTCTGCTACCTTTTTGTTTTTTATAAATACAAATGAGTCAAAAGTGAGAGAGATGGGGGTGGATGGGGAGAGAGAGAAAATGAGAAGGAGAGACAGGAAGACAGATAAAAGAGGACATTAGATGAGAGAGAGTCAAAGATAGAGAGACAGAGTGGTCGAGAGATGCAGAAAGAGAGAATCAGAAGTAGAGAGAAAGATGAAAGAGGAAGTTAGATGAGAGAGAACCAAAAAGAGAGCGACAGTGATGCGAGAGAGGGAGAAAAAGAGAGAGAGAGAGAGTGGGATCTGGCTCTGGAGATTAGCAGAATGGTGAATTAGCTGTGACAGAGAATCTCTTGCCACAGAGCGTTATAGCGGCTCTGCTATGTCCTCAGTGATCAGTGCTCAAACAGCCTTACCTTACCACCTAGACCAGGGGTGGCCAACCAGTTAGAGACTAAGAGCCAAATGTTTTACTGTGTTACTGCAAAGAGCCACACATGAACATCCCTATCCCTTCCTCACTCACACACACGCTCGCGATTGTTGACGGGGGGGGGGGGGGGGGGGGGGGGCGCAATAGTAACACACCGCGGACCTACGGCCGACGGGGGGGGCGGACCTACGGCCGACGGGGGGGGGGGGGGGGGGTGCGCGGCGCGCAATAGTAACACACCGCGGACCTACGACCGGGGGGGGGGGGGGGGGGGCGTGGGTTTACATAGGGTTTTATTGGGCAGTGTGAAAGGGGCGATACACAACACAACATTATATATGAATGTAAGAGCCGCATGAAACCAGGCAAAGAGGCCACCCCTGACCTAGACCATAGAACTAGCATAGCTGTACCTAGCATAGACCTAGCGTAGTCACACCTAGCACAGCTGTACCTTGCAAAGCCACACCTAGCATAGCCCCTCTAGCATAGCTGTGCCTAGCGTAGCCACACTTAGCATAGCTCACCTAGCATAGCCCCACCTAGCATAGCTATATCTAGCGTAACCCGACCTAGCATAGCCACACCTAGCGTACCCGAAACTAGCATAGCCCTACATAGCATTGCCATCGCACACACACACACACACACACACACACACACACACACACACACACACAAGCACACAAACAAATGAACAAACACACACACACACACACAAACAGTAGTTTTAGATGGATGGAGTCCTGGATCATGGATCAATACTTCACCATATTGATTTGTCTATCAGCAGGAGGTCCGCTTCTGCTGATTGGGCACCAGGCCTCAGTGTAGGCATGTGTGTGTGTGTGTGTGTGTGTGTGTGTGTGTCTCTCTCTTCAAAGTTCTTCCTTACACACACACAAGGGTAATTGAAAGATTAGCGATGAGATGACAACAGAGCTAGCAAAGCTAAGCGACCCTACAGGACTAGCAAAGCTGAGCGATAGCTTCAAAGCTAGCGAAGCTAAGTGATGCTATCAGCCTGGAAGTGCAACTCTCCAACAAAAGGTCTTTATTTCATTACCAAAGGTTATTTGAAACCCTCACAGTTATCTCTCACACTATCCATGTGCTTAATAACCACGCGCAACACTTATCTTAATCATTGAAAATATAGTCAGCAGTTCAGTACCAACAGAATTAGTAATTATCAGCACTCCATAAAGGCTATACTATCCTGCCTCTATCTCTCTATCTCACTTGTTTTGAACATAAAAATCAAATCAAACTTTATTTATGTAGCATTTTCTGTGCCAAATACAAAAGTAAATGTTAACACTTAACAAGGGAAACAACACAACAAAAACAAGAAACTTAAATGAGTTTAAAGTAACAATAAAAAACAGAGAACATCAGAATGAGCGATATTGCTGGGTAAGTTTGGATTATTTACAAGGAGTTATATTCTTGAATATTAAATAAAGAAAGGAAGATACATAACATAGCCTACCAACATACCGTACCGTTTTAATAAACAACAAACAAACAAAACGGAAAAGCATCAATAGAGGTGGTCACATACATGCTTCTGAAGTATCAGGATGAGTCATGTTGCCGCGGATACAGAGGCGTGGACTGGAGTGAACCCTGAGTCACGGGTAGAAACACATCAACACAGATCACTCGGATGGGTCTGAACGCACCATGAAGTCGCAAACACAGTTCAGCTCACTGACCATTTAAGGATATTTTTGTATTTTTGGGGGGTATATAAAATAACCACATGGTAAAGCCCCTTTTTGTATACCCCTGTGTTAATTAAATACTTGACAAATGAAAAGTACTTTCTAGTATTTTCTCATTTTTTTCATCACTTTACTGTTATGCAGCCTTTAAAACCAGGAAAAGACAACACGTATGCCATATCACAATGTTATGATATCCAAAATCTAAGACGATATCTAGTCTCATATTACGATATCGATATAATATTGCCCAGCCTTACTCTGTACTACACTATACTGCACTATACTACTACTCTTCGCTAATACACAAATACTCTTATCTAACAATGTTATACTGCTGTACTATCTACGATACTCTACTCGACAGTAATATTCTACTCTACTCTACTAAATAATAATGTGTCTTGAAAGTACAGTTTTGTACGGAGCCCCAGACATGACATGGTAAAAAAAAAATGTAGCTAAGTCGTGCGCACGACATACTAAGTCGTGCGCACGACATACTATTTCGTGGCCACGAAATAAGTCTGCGTGTGTGTGAAACGATCTGGGTTCTCATAAACCCGTTCGCGTTGGTAAGAGACGAGCAGAGTCTACAGCGTCCGCTCGCAGAGCAGAGTCTACAGCGTCCGCAGTCTACTGTGAAACAATTCACTCCAAAAAGGGTTATGGTTATGGTTATGGTTATGGTTAGGGTTAGGGTTAGCGTAATCTATCACCGTGACCGGGTTATTATTGGAGTGAATGGACGCTGTAGACTCTGCTCGTCTCTTACCACCGCGATTTGTCACGTCTAGGGGCGTGACAAATCGTCGGTATATTACGAGTTGGGACGAGAACGGGCTCCGTGCCCACGAAATACTAAGTTTTGGCCACGAAGTAGGTATAATGTGCGCACTACCTGGACAGCTGGGTAAGCAAATCGAGCGCACCTTGCCCATGTCAGTTCGTACGAGCACAGCGCTCCACTGCTTCCACAAAGTATCCCCCGATAACTTTCGGGTCGCTGTTAGTGAGGGCGGCCCGCAGCCAAATTATGTTACGTGAGAACCCGTCGAAGCAGCCATTAATGCATATATGCATTAATGCCAGCCCGTTCTCATCCCAACTCGTAATATACCGACGATTTGTCACGCCCCTAGACGTCTGACATTGACGCAAAAGGTACCCTCCCGCGTCTGTGTGAAACGATCTGGGTTCTCATAAACCCGTTCGCGGTGGTAAGAGACGAGCAGAGTCTACAGCGTCCGCTCGCAGAGCAGAGTCTACAGCGTCCATTCACTCCAATAATAACCCGGTCACGGTGATAGATTACGCTAACCATAACCCTAACTATAACCCTGACCATAACCCTTTTTGGAGTGAATTGTTTCACAGTAGACTGCGGACGCTGTAGACTCTGCTCGTCTCTTACCACCGCAAACGGGTTTATGAGAACCCAGATCGTTTCACACACACGCAGACTTATTTCGTGGCCACGAAATAGTATGTCGTGCGCACGAAATAGTATGTCGTGCGCACGACTTAGCTACTTTTTTTTTTTTTTTTTACCATGTCATGTCTGGGGCTCCGTAGTTTTGAAACTAGAAAACAAGAAAAAGTGGTAATTGTTACAGTAGGGGGCAGCCTGACTATCGGCCAGATACACAAAGAGGCTGTGGGGACGTACGATAGCCAGCTGATGGTTGCTGTACCTTTGCTGTTTCAGTTGGGAGACGCGGCATCTTTATCTGGCTTCAGAGACTGTTCTCTCTACTCTCGCTTCCTTTCCTTCTCTTTCTCCCACTCGCTCTCTTTCTCCCTTTCACTCTCGATATCTTATTGTCTCTCTTACTCTCCCTCTCTATTCCTCTCCCCTTCTCCCCCTCTCTCCCTCTCTCCCCCTAATTCTCTCTGTCCTTCTCCATCTCGCTGTCTCTATTTCTCTCTCCTATTCTCCATCTCTCTCTTTCTCTCGTTAACTCTCTCTTGGTGCATGCTGGGAGTTGGATGCGTGAGATTGTGTTGTCGCCAGTGTGTGAAGGTGATGTCAAACTATTCTATATCTGACTTTACTGATTGTGTTTGAGTTTTGCTGTATCTAGCTTGGTGCTGTCGTTGGCTGTGACAGTGTGTGGTATCCCCAGGGATGATATAAAACAGCGGGGGTCTTCATGTTTGTGGGGTGCAGTTGATTCGGAGTGGCAGCGTTATTCTTAATGGTGCGTTTTACTAGCTTCACCTCTGGCTGTTCCATCAACAAGAGAGACTATTTCTGGTGGGCCCCCAATGAAGCTTAAATTCATCTGGAAAAGTCAATTTAAAACCGTAGGACTCGGGTGTAAAAGACAGATGCTTAAATGCGTACGATCCCTAAGGCGGCGTTTATGTTTAAAATTCTCCTGATGGAAGCATCATTCAGGTTGTGAGGAGTGAGTTTGCACTGTATACGTCAGCATGGGAAATACGCTAGGCTATTAGTTAGCTACACACAGTTGTAGCTAACAGTTAGCTATGAGCTTTATCTAAAGCATCTTATAATTTGCATTGGTGGCCCCAGTGGGAATCGAACCCATAACCCTGGCAGGGTTAATGCCATGCTCTACCAATTTAGCTGGACAGGACCACCCTATTATATGTGTATTTAAATTGAGAAAATGCTTATTGGCCTCTGTCTCTCTCTCCCTGTCTCCCTGTCACTTGTCCAGGTAATGACCTGTTCCTGGTGGCGGTCCATGAGTTGGGCCATGCCCTGGGTCTGGAGCACTCCAATGACCCGTCTGCCATCATGGCTCCCTTCTACCAGTACATGGAGACCTACAACTTCAAGCTGCCGCTGGACGACTTGCAGGGCATCCAGAAGATCTATGGTAGGCAGCCTGCCACCACATACACTTCCACCAAATACTACGAACACAGTTGAATAGATAGAAATACATATGAATAGATGGGAATAGAATAGATAGCTATATGAATGGATGGGAATAGAATAGAATAGATAGCTATATGAATAGAATAGATAGCTATATGAATGGATGGGAATAGAATAGAATAGATAGCTATATGAATAGAATAGATAGCTATATGAATGGATGGGAATACAATAGAATAGATAGCTATATGAATGGATGGGAATACAATAGAATAGATAGCTATATGAATGGATGGGAATATAATAGAATAGATAGCTATATGAATGGATGGGAATACAATAGAATAGATAGCTATATGAATGGATGGGAATACAATAGAATAGATAGCTATATGAATGGATGGGAATACAATAGAATAGATAGCTATATGAATAGAATAGATAGCTATATGAATGGATGGGAATATAATAGAATAGATAGCTATATGAATGGATGGGAATAGAATAGAATAGATAGCTATATGAATGGATGGGAATACAATAGAATAGATAGCTATATGAATGGATGGGAATACAATAGAATAGATAGCTATATGAATGGATGGGAATATAATAGAATAGATAGCTATATGAATGGATGGGAATACAATAGAATAGATAGCTATATGAATGGATGGGAATACAATAGAATAGATAGCTATATGAATAGATGGGAATAGAATAGAATAGATAGCTATATGAATAGATCGGAATAGAATAGAATAGATAGCTATATGAATGGATGGGAATATAATAGAATAGGTAGCTATATGAATGGATGGGAATAGAATAGAATTAGATAGCTATATGAACAGATAGGAATAAAATAGAATAGATAGCTATATGAATAGATAGGAATAGAATAGAATAGATAGCTATATGAATAGATAGGAATAGAATAGAATAGATAGCTATATGAATAGATAGGAATAGAATAGAATAGATAGCTATATGAATGGATGGGAATATAATGTCGACATCGTTATTTGTACTTTTGGTCATTAAAGAAAATGTCATGTTGCGTTTAAAGGTCATGGAAATTCAAAATATCGGAGGAAGTCTGGGAATTTTACAATTGACAGAGTGGGAATTTGGTAGACTGGTAGGCACAGTGTAGCAGCACATTAGACATACAATTTATATACATTATATTACATTAACATGTGCAAGTAATTACTTTACACATTAATTGTAGAAATTAAAAAAAGGATGAAGGTGTGCCTTAGCTGGGAAAAATGTGAAAAAACGGTCAGGGTAGTGTAGTGGTTAGGGGGTTTGACTCCCAGCTAAAAGGTACTTAGTTTGATCCCCCAATGTCCCCCAATGTCCACAGTCTAGATGTAGGCATCCTTGAGCAAGATGCCAGTTAAATCAGATACATGTCATTAAGGAATAGGTAGGGGTTGGATGACTAAATGACTATAGAGTAAATACTAAAAAAAACATGACATGATCACTCTCTGACCAATCATCTCTGCAGGGATCCCGACGGCCATGTTGGAGCCCACCAGGCCCCTCCCCACACTGCCGTCACGACGAACCCACTCCACCTCGGAGCGCAAGCCGCGCCCCCCGCGCCCCCCCTCCGCTGACCGCCCCGCCCTCCCGGGGAACGGGAAGCCCAACATCTGCGATGGGAACTTCAATACCGTGGCCTTCTTCAGGCGGGAGATGTTCGTGTTCAAGGTGAGTGGGGGTCGGAGGTCACCAAGAGTGGGAGTGAAGGGTCAGAGGGTGGCAGGGGGTGAGGGTCGGAGGGTCATGGGGTTGGGAGGGGACGAGGAGAGGGGGACGGGGGTAGCAGCACCAGGAAGTAGAACAGATGGTCTGGACACCGGAGGGTTGCTGGTTCGATTCCTGTCTCCCTCTGGCTAAATGTTGAGGTGCCTTTGAGCAAGGCACCTAACTCCTTACGAGCTGGATGTTGACACCACCGTTGTCTACAGTGAATATCAGTGAGGTGAACCAGTAGCTTGGTGCTATTGGTTGTGCTGACCCATTATGGCCAGTACTCACTAGATCCAGTGAAGACAAGACATCAGCAAGTCTACTGCACACACACACACACACACACACACACACACACACACACACACACACACACACACACACAAAGGCTAACATGCACTGAGCCAGAGTGCACGTGAGATGGTAGAAGTGGCCTTTACAGTCCACTGCTGTCCCTCATTTATCTCACACACAGAACGCTTTGAAATATGATGATGTTTTGTGTGTGTGTGTGTGTGTGTGTGTGTGTGTGTGTGTGTGTGTGTGTGTGTGCGTGTGTGAAAGCATTACTTACAGAGTAAAGGGAACAGAGGGGAAAAATTCAATCTGATATCTCTGATCTTTAAAGTGAAAATGTCAGTAATATGTCTCTGTCTCTGTATGTCTGTCTGTCTGTCTCTCTCTCTCTCTCCCTTTCTCGCTCTCTCTCTGCTTGTCTGTCTGTCTGCTTGTCTCTGTCTGTCAGTATTTCTAACATTTGTATGTCTTTGTTCTTGGCTGCTTGTCAACCTTTGTAGAATGTTTCTTTTTGGCAGTTTTTCTTTTATTGTTGGAAAAACTGTCTACACATTGGCCTGTCTGTGTGTCTCTGTCTTCCCTTCTTCATCTCTGTCTCTCTTTCTCCCTGTCTGTATTTCTCTGTCTGCATGTCTGCCTGTCTTTGTCTGTCGGTTTTTGCATTCCCTCGTGAAATGTGTGCTAGCTGTACGCTAGTAGCTGTAAGATGCTATGTCCACTAGGTGTATGCGAGATGTGCACTAGTTGTCTGCTAGGTGTATGCTACTTTTATGCTCGCTGTACGCTATGCAAGGTGTATGCTAGCTGTACTGTAGATGTATGCTATGTGTATGTTAGCCGTATGCTAGTTTTATGCTAGGTGTATGGTAGCTGTATGACAGGTGTATGCTAGCTGTAAGCTAGCTGTCTGATAGGTGTAGGCCTACGCTAGTTTTATGCTAGCTGTATTCTAGGTGTATGATAGGCGTATGCTAGCTGTACTCTAGCTGACTGATAGGTGTACGCTAGCTGTATGCTAGGTGTATGCTAGCTGTACGCTATTTTTACGCTAGGTGTTTACAGTAAAGAGAGATACTTTATGTTCTCCAGTAGGAGCAACACATTGATTTATTTTCTGTTTCAGACAGAACAGCATTAGCAGCCAGTGGATGATGTTTCATCATCTGAACTCATGCTACACTATCTGTGTGTGTGTGTGTGTGTGTGTGTGTGTGTGTGTGTGTCTCTGTGTTCGTGTAACAGTCGCTGGGGACTGTATGGCCGTGTCCTAGATTCCAAATGATAATGAGTTATGATTGATGCCTCTCTCCTCCTATCCCCCCCTCTCCTCCTCTTCTATCTTCTCTCCACCCCTCCCTTCCTCCTTTCCACTCCTCTTCTGACCTCTCCTTGTCGTCTCCTATTCACACCTCTGCCTTTATCCTCTCTACTTTTCTTTTCCGCTCTCCTTTATCGACATTCCCTCTTCCTTATCATCTTCCTTCTCCTCTTCCTCCTCCTCACACCTTCATTCAGTGTTTCCTTTTCACTCAGTCTTGCTTAACCTCCCTAACCCTTTCTGCTCTCTTCCCTTTCACTCTTCTCCCCCTATCTTCCTATTCTTGTCATCCTCCTTCTCTCTTCCTACTCTCCTCTGCCTATACTGTATTCTCGTTACAGTCTGTCTTGTTCCTCCTGATCCTCTCCTCTGCTCCTCCTCCTTTCGTTCCCCTCCTTCTGCTCCTCCTTTCCTCCTCCTCATCCATCTCTCCCCCTGGTCCTCCTCTCCTCCTAATATGTTTCTCCTTATTTTCTTATTTTCACATGCCTTATCCTTCTCCTTTCAGTCTTTCTTCTCATTCATTGTACGTTCTCTTTATTCCATCTCGTCTGTTCTCTCCTCATTCTTCACAGACTTGACCATGGTCTTCTTTTATCTCCTCTCTCTCCATCATCTCTCTCTCTCTCTCTCTCTCTCTCTCTCTCTCTCTTTCTCTGTCTCTCCACACCATGTCCTCGATTACCCCCAGTCTCTCACCTCACTTGACCCCTCTCTGTTCTTCTCTAATGTCAATTTCTCTTTCTTGTTTTTCCTTTCTTTCTTGTGTTCGCTCTTGTTGTTTATTGTTCATTCTTCTCTTGCCCTTTTGTCTTCTCTTCATTCGTTAAACTTCTCTCTTATCTGCAATTCTCCTCTTCTCTCCTCTATCGGGTCTCTTCTTCTCTTCTCTCTTCTCCTCTCTCCTCTTCATTCTCTCCTGTACCTCTTCTCCTCTTCTCTTCTCTCCTCTCCTCCCCCTTTTATCTCCCCTCTGCTCCCTTCTCCTTAAATTACTCATGGGTTACCAGCACTATAGATCTCTGTCTGAGTTAACAGATGAAATTGAGATGAGATTCCATGAAACAGAACTCCGCTGACGCCACCTCAGCCCCAGAGTCAGACTTGTTAACTATAGCGTTCATACTTTGATTCAGATTGATTGATTCAGATGGCTGTACTCTCTCTCTGCCAGACTAGAGGGAAGACAAAGCCACAGGGTTTGAACACTGGGTTAATATTACAGTGTGTGCTCAGCAGAAACCCATTGAAATGCTCTTAGAAGAAACAAAGAGGGACCGAGGAACAAAAAACTATACTGATGAATCAAACACCAAAGACTGATGATCACAGATGAGGAGATCTTTATTATTTCATAGTTGAGAATAATCTAGCCTTGTTATTGCACTACCCTGAGATCAGACAGGGAAGGGTTGAGGATTTTCAGTTTGATTCCTTAGCTCCATCTTCATGTGTTCATGAGCAAGACTGGACTCTCCATCATATGCTCTATTTATTGAATATCTTCCTTTCCTCTGTCCCCCCTCTTCATGGTCTGCTTTCTTCTTTCGTCTCCTCTCCCTCATTGCCAATAGAGACCAGTGCTCCTTGTTGACTTATTGTGCACGTGATGATAAACCTGAAACTTGAAACAATATTTATATTTGTATGTATTTCATATATTTCAACATGCTGCTGCTGTGTGATGCCACTGTGGTTGTGGTTCCCTCAGGACCGCTGGTTCTGGCGTCTGAGGAACAACAAGGTGCAGGAGGGCTACCCCATGCAGATAGACCAGTTCTGGAAGGGCCTACCACCCCGCATCGACGCCGCCTATGAACGGTCCGACGGGAAGTTCGTCTTCTTCAAAGGTACGGTGATCTGACTGCTGTCACATAACAGAAACATATGTTTTTAATGTGAGATGTGGAATATGGGTTAATCTCTCTCTCTCTCTCTCTCTCTCTTCTCTCTCCCACTCTCTGTCTCTCTCCCCCTCTCTCTCCCTCTAATTAACGGCAACAGCTGAGATGAAATTAACCAGAGAATAAGGGAAAATATATAGTGGTTATATAGCAATAGTTGTCAGGATCAAGGTTAAAGGTGCTGTATGTAAGATTTAAGAGCTATAATTTGAGTGTAATTTGTTAGAAATGTCCTAGTCATCCATCAGCTATGAGTGAGTGAAATGCTGGAATATTTGCTCTGGTTGTGTGCCTGCCTCTGTGAGAAACAATTTCCATTTTAGACCGATCCCGGCTCTTTTCTCATCATAGCTCCACCACAACTGCGTGAATGCAACACTTCTCAATGGCGGAGAAAGGGAGTATGGAGGGAGGGAGCAGAGAGGGAGGGGGCATATTTTTGGTTGTTTAGTTTAGTTTCAAAGTCTTGCTCTCTTCTGCTCTTCTTTGTGCTCACTTTACAACATAAGATAAGATTAGTGGTGGGCATAGATTAATTTCTTTAATCTAGATTAATCTCACTGTAATCTTGGAATTAATCTAGATTAAAATGGCTCATTTGAATTCTGCCGAAGGCATTCATAATATGTGTGTGCTACCTAAATAATGACTAAAAGTAAGTCTTTGAGAACGGGTTTCTCAAGCCAGGTGGCACATTAGACCAGGGGCTCATCTCCTGTTTCCAAAATGCATCACAAACTGCTTGAGAAAGCTGTTCTACTATGATAATTGCTAATTGGTGATGAAAATAAATAATGTTCAATAAGATGTACTTGTGTTTTACTAACTGTTTATTCAGTTAAACATGAATTTTGAACTGTAGGCCTACATAAGAGGTCATGGTGAACTGTTTACAGTCAGTAGCTTTGTGTCAATCAGTCCAAACTCTATTTCTCCTTCTTCCACCAGTCACTCAGGCAGACCAGCTTGTTCACATGTTCTGGTGACAAACTAGATCTCCTCTTCTGCACAATATGGCCTGCTAAAGAAAAAAGTCTCTCGCATGGGACAGTTGTGGCAGGAGTCCCCAAGTATTTACGGGCAATGTGGGCCATGGTAAAAGTCCACCGGGGACGTAGCGCCGCGGTCACCGCTGCTGATCGCTGCCACTCTAATCAATCAAACCATCCCCACCGGGCCGCCGCGGAACGTCTCAGCAGCGTCCCAGGAGCGCTATCATTCCGTAGCACTTCTATTTAGCCGTTGTTGAACCGCGTCAATTTCAACAGAGCAGATTGACCGGGCAGGAAGTGAAATAGTAAAAGCCATAGAGCATCCGGTCAATTTTCAAGATAAAAACACCCCCCCGATCGAACACGGCCACAAATCGTCGTTTATAACTGACTGTCTATAGGCTACAGCACAACACATTAGGACATAACAACAATAAACAACACTAAACACAATTAAACCAGACAAAAAAGAAAACATTTACTATATAGCCTACCAACTCATGGTAGAAGCACAAACATCTAGGAAAAATGACCAAATCAACAGCAAATAAACTTCTGACAGACAAAGCAACTGCAAGTCAACTTCGGAAAGGCAAAGTAACCTTTTATTTGTTTGTTCTATTTTGGCATCCACAAATTATCGCGTGGTCTCCTGATTCTCGTGTGGTCTTGTAGTTCTCGCGTGATCCCGCGAATCCAGCAGCCTCGCAGCGGGATTAACGCCGGGCAGAGGACGCAGCCGTTCACTGGAAATCCGGTATAGACCCAGCTCCCAACCCAACTTTGAGAATAGATTAACGGCGATATTTTTTTTATCGCCCGATAAGAGTCTTGCGTTAACGCAGCACGTTAACGCCGATAACGGCCCACCACTAGATAAGATACAAGATAAGATAATCTTTATTAATCCCAGAGGGGAAATGTGGGTGCGTGTGTATTATCTCAATGAAAACTCAAAGGGAGTGGAACAGAGTTTATTTTTTTCTTGTAAACGCTGCATCTCATCTCAAGAAAGATTGAAGAAATCATCGACGTCAACACATCCTGACACTTGGGTAATGTTCGCTCTTATAGTATCGTATTCCTTCTACATGGTAATCATAAAAACACAAAACCCCAGTGCCTTAGGAGGTGTGAGAATAGCGGAACAGTGCAAGCGACCAGCCATGCTGTGGGGAGCGAAACAGGCGCTGGGGGAGAGACAGCTACAAGACAAACAAGGCGAGGCGTCGGATTGTCTCGTCAGCTTTCATACAAACTTCCTGTGTCATCGGAGGCGCAGAGTTTTGATAAATCACCGGTGTTCAGCGCTACAGCCTAGAGTAATCATCCGAGCTTGTACATCAACAGATAGCGGTCACCAGCGCTTGGTCCATCTGGGGTTCTGCTCTGTGTGGAGACGGAGCCAACGCAGCGGTTTCGGCCCGCTGGTGTTCTCTGGGAGACTATACCTTTCTATCCTCTATCTTCTTTCCTCCTGTCTTCTCTCCTCTTCCCTTTGTCTCCTCTCCCCTTTCTCTTCTGTCCCCTTTCTCTCCTCTCCCCCTTCTCCTCTTTTTCAGACAATAGTTGTGCTGGAAGTAAAAAAAACAGAAAAGGGTCCTGTCTCTCTCCTCTCATCTTCCTCCTCGCCCTCCGAGTGATGTCATTTTTAATAAAGCGTGAAATAGAGAATAAGAGGGGAGGTGGGGACAGCCCAGTGAGGAGAATTAACCTGTTTGAAAACGTCCCTCTTCTCTGCTCTGTGCTGAACTCTCTCTCTCTCTCTCTCTCTCTCTCTCTCTCCCGCTCTCTCTCGCTCTCTCTCTTATTTGCTTCCTTGGCCTCACTTTTACTTACACTGACATTCTTCCCACACACACACTCACACACGCTCACACAGACTCACACACACACACGCACTCACACACACGCACGTGCACTCCCACACAGAGATAGTCCCTCTATCTTGGCTGGCCAGGGGTAGTTATTAATAGCTTTGCTTTCACAGAGCTTTCAGCTGCAGATACACACGTGTGCACACACACACACACACACACACACACACACACACACACACCCACACACAAATACACACACACACATACGGCCCACATCATATGCATTCAAACTTGCTCCTGAGCACGTGTGTTGTGAACATGTAGTGAATGAGAAGAGGGTTCTGTCCTTCCTGTGTATGGCTACACGCCTGTTTGTCTAGCTGCAGGTTAACACCCTTAGCGTAGCTTCACATGTGAAGTGGTGTAACAGAGCCACACTTAGGAGGCTAACTGCAAGCGTAAATGGCGCTATGTTAAGAAACAGCTTATTACTCGATAACCATGTGGAAATGTTCTGTATTACCTATGGGTATTACAATATTATATATATTAATATAATAGGCCTAATCCAACACCTAACATTACATTTTATCCCATGTCTGTTCCCCCAAGTTAATATGGTTTAATATTAATCTGCTCATTCAGCAGATGGTAGTTAGCGCCAGGAACGCTACTTGTGTCCTTTCTAACCTTAGTCATATACGATGCACCCTATACTATGACAACTTAGGAATAAATGTAAATGAAATATGTTTGATTTAGCACATAATAATCTCTTTTACATTCATATAGTTTCCTATAATTTCTTACCCAGAGCTATGTGTGTAAGTCTTTAGCGGCTAAGCTAGCGGCTGGTGTTGAAGCACATTAGCCTGATTTAGCCAGATGTCGCTACTTTGTGTCAGTTTTATTCCAGACTATTAAATAAATGGAACCAGGTGGATTTAATCATCTACTATTTATCCGTCTGTATCCCCTCCTTGTTGAGCTATGGTTAGCACCTTTGGTTGTTTTAAAGGTTCCACTCCTCGCCAACTGTGACGGAAAAGTAGAAAGACGTTTCTTCTTTTTTTGTCGGGTCGTTTAGACACCTGCTGTGAACTCGTTAACCTTCTTAACAAGCTTTGTTTATACGCGTATTCACTGCTGTCTCTGCCTTTATGCTAATGTGTTCAGGGTCTTAAAAAGAAACTTTGAAGAAAATTATACTGAGCCAGGAAATCTTCAGTACGTGGTTATGTGTGTTTTGGGTCATAAGAGCTGTTTTTAATTCATGTTCAGGTAATTTGGTTGGGAATGTTCCAGGTGTTAAAAAAGGTTGTTATGGGTGTGTTCCAGGTGAATAACTGTGGGAATGTTCAAGGTATTTTGGCGGGGAATGTTCCAGGTGCTAAGAGATGTTGTGTTGGGTGTGTTTCAGGGTATAGGTACTGTGGATGGATGTGTTTCAAGTTAAAGGTACTGTGAATGGGCATGTTTCAGGTTATAGGTACTGTGAATGGGTGTGTTTCAGGTTATAGATACTCTCGAATGGATGTGTTCCAGGTACTGAGGTTGCGTGTGTTTCAGGTGCTAAGAGCCATTTTTTTCTTTTTCAGTATCTTCAATACCTACTCTCGTTTTGGGGTGTGTTCCAGCAGGTACCAAGTACTCTTGTTTTGGGCTGTGTTTCAGGTGACAAGTACTGGGTGTTTAAGGAGGTGTTTGCGGAGCCGGGCTACCCCCACAGTCTGGTCGAGCTGGGCATTGGGCTCCCGAGGGCGGGCATTGATGCGGCCCTGCGCTGGGAGCCCGTTGGGAGGACCTACTTCTTCAAGGGGGAGCAGTACTGGCGCTTCAACGAGGAGAAAGGCACCACTGACCCCGGGTACCCCAAACCCATCAGCGTCTGGAAGGGGATCCCCGATGCACCGCAGGGGGCCTTCATCAGCCGCGAGGGATGTGAGTAGACCAGCTGACCCACTGTCTGTCTTTCTGCCTGCCTGACTGTCTCTCTCTCTGTCCATCTGTCTGTCTGAGCATTTGTCTGTCTGTCTATTAAGACCTGCCCTCCTCACTTAGCAGGCCTGCTGATTGGCTGACATGCTAGCGTTTTCAAAACGTCCAATGTCCATCCACACTGAAACAGTGAAAACGTGTACATTTTTATAATGCCCAGAAGGCCAAAACAGACGGAAGAGATGCTTTTACGCATGTATCTGGTGTAGAGTGGATGTACTCTTAGTCATTAGGTCAAGACCCCATGCCTGCTGTGGGTCACCAAGTCACATCAACAGTATCTTCCTCCCTTGTTTACAGTACAGCAGCCACAAGCACTAATGCTAGACTAAGAACACACAACCACACACACACACACACACACACACAAACAAATACTGTTTTCTAAGGATTCAGTCCATCATCACTTCTGCTTGGATTGAGTCGTGACCTCATGACCTGGCTGTCATTGAGGGGAATGACCTTACACACACAGACACACACTGTTCATGTGTGTGACAGATGCACTATATTACTGTACGAGTGTGTTTGTCCATCCATGTGTGTAGGAGCTTGCGCATAATTACTTGTGAGGAGCAGAGAGATTGTGTGTTCATGTATTTAATCTCTTTCTCTCCCTCTCTCTCTACATCCCCCTCTCTCTTGCTGCATCTCTCTCTGTCCTTCTTTCTCCCTCCAGCTCCTTCTCTCTCCATGTCCCGCTCTCTCTCTCCATCTCTCCCCCTCTCTCTCCTTCCCTCCACTCCCATCTCTCCTCTCTCTCTCTCTTCCCCTCCATCTCTCTCCTTTCTCATGTGTGTTCTCTCTCCCTCTCTCCATCTCTCTCTCCCCCATCTCTTTCTCCCTCACTATCTCTCTCTGTCTCATCTGTGTGTTCTCTCTCTCTCTCTCTCTCTCTCTCTCTCTCTCTCTCTCTCTCTCTCTCCTCTATGGTCTAATTTGTGTTCTCACCATCTCTCTCTCCTCTACTGTCTGTGTGTGTCGGAGCTGTAGGATTCGTCCCTGAAGCGTTGCATAACATTACTCTTTAACAATAACAACTACCGCTGGGTTTAACGCGCTGGCTGCCTACAGCTTTTGTGAGGTGCTACAAATGCACAGGCTTTAATAAGCTCTTGTACCTCAGGGCCCGGATTCGGCTGTGGAGAGCCTTGTTGAAAGGCTGGTATAGAGGAAAGTGGAAGGAAATAGCTTGCTTACCGATGCTGAAGCGTTGATTGTTTTTCTCTCTGTCTCTGTCTCTCTCTCTCTATCTCTCGATTGATCTCTCCTGAGTGTTTAGATGCAAAACTCCAAGGGAGACTTGGATCCTGTTTCAAGAAGCTGGATTTCCAGGGTAACCAGATATGTACACACTTAGAAAAAGTGTGTATTAAACTACAGTAGGCTATTAAACAGTGATTTAAGTGACAGTGCAGATCGTTCCTTGCACACTGCATGCTGAGCCGCGAAGTCTAGCAGTATTGCAGCCGAGCCACGGGGTTAAGCGGTACTGTAGCCAGCTGCGGGGTCAAACGATACCGTAGCCGAGCCGCGGGGTCTAGCGGTACCGTAGCCGAGCCGCGGTGTCTAGCGTTACCATAGCCAAGCTGTGAGTCTAGGTACTGTAGCCGAGCAGTCTAGTGGTACGGCAGCGGTTGCTTTTTGGGTTTCGCCGTGGCGTCTTTATTTGTGCGTCGGCAGTATTTTTGATGCGCAAGTTCAACCTATCCAAGATTGAGTGAACTCGATTCTCGAGGTTGAAATCAGCTGTTCTGAAAGCAAAAACCGTAGGATTTATGAAATAGAATGGACATCCGAAAATAAGATATCTAATTAACTCCTCCCCCCCCCCCCCCCCCTTGCCTCCCCCCCCTCCCTCCTGTAGACTACACCTACTTCTACAAGGGGCGGGAGTACTGGAAGTTCGACAACAAGAACTTGGCGGTGGAGCCCGGCTACCCCAAGTCCATCCTGCGCGACTGGATGGGCTGCGACCAGTCTGGCATGGAGCGCTCGGGAAACAACGGTAACCGCGGCGACCGGCAGCTGCCCCTGGATGACGTGGACATCATGGTGACGATCAACGACGTGCCGACGACGGTCAACGCCATCGCCGTTGTGATCCCCTGCATCCTGTCACTGTGCATCCTTGTGCTCGTCTACACCATCTTTCAGTTCAAAAACAAAGGCGTGCAACAGAGCACCGTGCCGCAGGACTACTACAAATACCCCGTGCAGGAGTGGGTATGACGGAGCCAAAGGTCAAAGTTCGGAATGGGTTTTTCTGAAGGGGGGCTGGATGGTTGTGACATTGTCAGCTTGCTAACATAGCTAGCAAGACACTTACATTGCTAGCAACACGACCATGTGGACAACGGAGAGTGGTGCTAGGACGCTAACTGTGCGTATAAACATTAGCAACGAATGTTACGGTTAAGGAGAGACGTTTAAAAAAGTATTTGAGGATGTTTGCTCGGAGGACGAGCATCCTGTGAGTGTTTGTGTGTGTGTGTGTCTGTGTGTGTGTGTGTGTCTGTGTGTATGTGTGTGTGTGTGTGTGTGTGTGTGTGAGAGACAGAGAGAGAGAGAGAGAGACTCGTGCCTGTCTCGTAGAGCCCGACCGATATGGGATTTTTAAGGCCGATACCGATACAAATATTTGGTGATGTAAAAATCCGATATTCCGATATATCGGCTGATATATCTGAACAGATTTCTCTAACATTAGTTATATGTAGTTATTTATGAGTCCTCGCTAAAATAATAGGATAATGCAGTGAACACACTTCACCGATGGGTCACACCGCGAGCGACATGAGCAGCAGGGGTCGCTGTGGCCGCTGGCTGCTCGCTGCCGTCGCCAGGGGGGCGGGGCTTCAAGAAGCACTGCAGACATCAAGTTCGGTTGCGCCCATTGCAATATCAAGTTTGTAGTAGAGCTATTCGGCAGGCCGGCGTGACAAGCATGTTCAAATAACAATTTCCACGTTTCCCCTGTTTATTATTTAGTAATCAAAATAATATTTTCAAACAATAAGTACAAAAAATGCTGTCTATTTTGTGCATGGTAGCATAATTGGAATCAGAATTGCATTGTTGGCCTAGTTTCCACACACAAGGAACCTGGTTCTTTGCTCTCAGTCAGGACACAATACAACAAACAGAAATGGAAATAAAGCATTATAAGTGTCCCGGTAAAGAAAGAGACAATGAGCTTCGCCTCCGTTCTCAATCTCAAACTTCACCTAGCGGGAAGAAAGTCAAATCCTGATCTCCAATTGGCTGCTGCTTCGGTGCCGACGCCACTCATTTGCATAAAGTTAAACTGATATCAACTCTCCTCGTCGCTCTGGACGCTGGCGTCGCGCTGCTTGCTGCCGCCGCGGCGCCGGCCGCTCCGTGTCACCAGCTCTCGTTGAAAATGAAGGACTACCGGCTGCTCATGTCGCTCGCGGTCATGGATAACTCGTTCGCTCTGCCCGACTCTGGCTGGATCAGCTGGTTGTAGGGTTTGTGGCATTATAACATGGTTGAAGGCCGTTTTTTTTTAAATATTCATTTATGGGCCATTATAAATGCCGATACCAATAGTTTGGAAAATGCCTAATATCAGCTGATAATATCGGCCCGCCGATATATCGGTCGGGCTCTACTGTCTCGTTACACTAAACACCTCGGTGTAAAAAGAAAGAGATAGTCACCTAAAGGTCAACTATGTCCTAACTCACAAAGAAGTGGAATTCTCAAGGACTAACAGCCAATCGGATTCTGGGGACTTCTACACCTGCCTTGCCCATGAGCTCTGTGGCTATTGTTGCTGGGCAAAACAGTTTGGTCTGAGAAGGAACCAACTTTCCAGACTTTGATGTGAGAATTATGACACAAGAAAAAAAAAAAAAGGGTCAGGTACCACCTGCGAGCCATTACAGACAACAGAGCGTACACCCGAACTGTCGATGGAGTCGGATGACTTGCAGTAAAACAAAACGGAAAAAAAAAAAAATCAATGACAAGAAAATATAAAACTTGAAAATAAAAAGTAGGTAGAAAGGCCATAACAACAGGAAAACCAAGGAATTGTTTTTTTTTATGGATTACTGAATACTTTTGTTTGATTTATTTCTCAGTTTTACGGTGACGTTGAATTGTAAGAGGACCTTTTTCTCTCTTGTTTCGTCCTAAAAAAACAAACAAACTATGACAAACATGTCCATCACGATTCCGCACAGGCCTTTGACAGCTCTGACTGCAGCCAAGACAAGTTAAGTTAAGACAAGACAAGATTTTACCACAAACTGCGAGGAAAAGTAAAACAGCAAGAAAACAGGCCCGCCTTCCCCTCCCATGTTGAATACAGGCTTTGTTCTCTCCCTGATTGGTAGGCAGACGTTCTGTGAAAGGAGAACAACAATGAGAGAGTAGTCATCAGCGTAGAGGAACAGTTCTGTGATTTGCAGCATATTGTCTTGTCTGCTTCAGCCCGTAATTATTACGCCTCGCAGCAGCACAGATGAACTAGATGGTTTAGTTTTGATCCCCTCTCTGTCTATTTTGTTCTCTCATTCTCTCTTTAGTTCTACAGATTTGTGTTCCTCTCTCTCTCTCTGTCTGTCTTTCCCACGCAGTACAGTAGGGCAGCTCAGAGCAGAATAGACAATAGAAAGCAATGAGAGAGAATGAGAAAACAAAACAAAAGTAACATGAGAAAGGAAGATTTTAATGAGCAGGTAAGAGAGAAGGAGAGAGAGGAAGAGAACAACAGAAGGCAGGAGAGGCAGAGGGTAAAAGGGAACAGAAAGAAGAGAGGATGGATGGGGGGAGGATGGAGGGATGGAAAGAGATGTATGGGCTGTTTTGGTATTCTTGCTGCAGCACAGGGGCATCAACCAGCTTAATGAAGTAGCTCTGTTCTGTGATAGTGGCCACTCTCTCCTCATCTCTCCATCTCTCTCTTTTCTCTCAGTTCATCCAACCCTCTCTCTTTATCCTCTTTCACAAAGTCACTCTAATGCTCCTCCTTCTCTTATCCTATGTCTCCTGTGTTCTCCTCTCCCGTCATCTAGCGTCTATTCACTCCTTCCACTCACCCTCTCTTCTCTCTCTCTCTCTCCTCTGGTCATGTGCTCTCCCTTGCTCTCCCCAGGGTCAACGTGTCATTACTTTCTATTGATATTCCATGCTGGGCTCTGCCAGCGCGCGGCAGGGTGCTTCTAAGTCATGAGTAATTCAATAGTTGTCCGCTAGCATTCTGTGTCATTAGCTAGGCGCTGCTTCCGCTTATTTAATGAAGTGCCATTACCAACGCACCTGCACTGGCTTTCTCTTTCAACAGCTTTTCTTCTGCTGCCAGAGAAGAGCCCGCGATGACTCTGTTCTGAGGCGTCCATTTTGACCCTGTGTCATGTCTTTGGTTTGGTTTTTGGCACACTTTATGCACTCACACCGGAAACTCACACAGGAAATATTTCATGAGTGAGTTTCAAAGTTTCAAAGTTCACATTTGTCTGTTGAAATGTTGAACAGTTTGACATGCTAGCTGTGGTGTTGAAATGTTGGAAAGAGTTTGACATGCTAGCTGTGGCCATGGGCCTTATTCACCTAGCTGCCATCTTGGTTCTAAATGCTAGCTGGGTGGGAGAACTGAATGCAGAATAAGGCCCATAATCACTTAACAACGATCAACAAAATGATCAACTTTCATAGCAAGCCTTGTGGACCGCTTGGGAGTTTAACTCTGAGTCACTGATAGGTAGGACTCTGGATACGAGAGCAGCCATCATTACATACATACATCATTGTGCTCAGCTCACACACACACACACACACACACACACACACACACACACACACACATGAACCCATATTGGAAATGTGTGCACACCGAGTGCCTGCAAACAAAGCACATAGGCCTACGTATGCATATGTACGTGCATGAGCACACTCATATACACACATACACACAAACAGCAACATTCACAAACACACAAAGTACACGTGCACACACTCTGTTGGAAAACAAGTGGCAGAGAGAATTTCTTTGCACATCTTCCCCAAGGCCACTACTCATTTCTCCATCCAGATTAATGGGTACATTATGTCTGTCTACATCGCTCTCCCTTCTCTCTCCATCCCTCTACTCTCTCCGTCCCTCTCTTCTCTTCATCTCTCCCTCACCCTCCATCCTGTTTACCTCTACCTCTCTTCTCTTTCTCTCTCCCTCTCTCCCTCCCCCCTATATCTCTCTCCATCTCCCTCTCCACCTCCCTCTCGCTACATCTCTCTCTGGCTTGACCCTTGAAATTGCACTCTCTTGTCTCCAGAATTATTATGCATCTGTGGTCGAGTGCAATTCACTGTACTCAGCATAGGTTCAATTCTCTACACACAGTCTCGGTTCAGTTCTCTGTACACAGCATATGAACAGATCAATCTGGTTCAGTACTCGACTCAGTGGAAAGCCTTTGTGTGTTCAGTATAGACTCAAACTCCAACTGCCTGTCTGTCTGTCCATCTGTCCACCTTCTATAGGTGCTCTAGCAGGGTCTGAAGGACCAGAAATGTTGAATGTTGTCATTCATGTCGTCATTTTAATCCATTGGTTCTATAGGATTGTGTGTGCGATTGAGGTACAAAGGTATTGACTTTGTGAGGCGTGCTTTAATAGAATGTGTATTTTCATAATGAGTTAGTCGCCACTAGAATATTCCTGCTGGAATAGGATCTGGGCATGTTTGGTTTCATTGTGCTATTGACAATATAAAACATGCGTTGGTAGTTTTGTTTTATATAAAATTCAGAGGTTTTATGGAAATTCAAAGCAAAGATACCGAATAGACATATTCACCTCTCAGAATTTGAGAAACATGAAACCCTAAGGCTTGTCATTGATTATTGATTGAGAGGAGCTGTTTGGGCAGCACATCGTAGTAAATCAAAGACAGCTCGCTTGCGTCCTTGTACGTGGATACATGGGGTGAAATTAGCATTCATAGAGTCTTAGCTTCATCTGATAAGGACTTGTATCGGATGATCTTGTACGGTCTGGGAGAAGAGAGGATTAGGACATTGGCTCCTAAACTTTTTTCTGCTCCATGAGCCCATGTTTAGATCTGACAGTTTTTTCTACCACAACTTATGATGTGAATCTGCATCAACGCACACCGGTTTAACCCAACAGACATCTGCCTGTAATATAAATGTTCCAGTGAAGTAGTTGTGGCTATGAATCAATGGGCAGTCAATTCGTTTACAAAGGACCTTTAACCTTCAACATTTTTAAATAAAAATGTATCATCAAATATTTATAGCTTAAAAGTCAACCATCTCTCATCACCCCATTTGCATTTCATGTGGGGTCCCCACACCAAGGTTGGGAAACACTGGATTAGGACTTTAGACTTTTTTTGGAGTTGTTGGTCCTTGATTTGCTAGCTACTGGTCGTCTTCCTCAGAGTTCAGGCTGAAAGAGCTTTGAAATGTCTTGTTTTTTTCCTTATCTTTACTTATCCAGATGAAATATACTGTAACTTAACTGAGTTAAGGGAGATTTGGAGAGTTTTTCTTGACAGGCAGCTTACCTTAGCTTACCTTCAGGTGCATTAGGTCAGGCTGGGAGTTAGCATGTTGCTAAAAAGCCAGAACAATGGAGATAGAAACCTTGCTGGTTTGTCAGCAATGGCGAATTATAATAACATTTTTACAGTTTAACAAAAGCTAGAACAGAAAGGTATAAATGTGGGCTTGTAGCAACTTCCACCCAATGGGGAGTGTATCAAATTAATTCAACAACGTTGGAGATTTCTCCTCACGTCACCGCCGAACGTCATTAAATATCTTCCACTTTACTTCCTGCCAGCAGTAATCAGCATTCGGCCCTGAGGTGGTATTTATTATATAATTATGACACTGAATCTGTACCTGGCAGTACTTAGGGCTGAGCTGAAGGAAAGGCTAAATAAAGCAGGCTACACAATTTAAATGTCACTTGACTACACCATTCATAAAATACCCAAATTCAACTTCTCATTCCTAAACTTCACCATTCATATCTCCATGGGTCAGGGCCTGGTATATTTGAGGATGCTAGTTGATTGCTCAAGGGTTCTTAGGCAGTAGGATTTCACAGAAGGACCCTTAACAGTTTCCTCAGTGCTAATTTCACTGCCGCTTCCCATAAGATGCAAAATGTTGCATCTGGTCTAGTTTGGTCTGGTCTAGTCCACTCATTTATCCATATCTTCAGCCATTGGATTCTTGATGCTTTATTTAATATTATTTCCATATTATATTTAATATTTATTTTCATGTCTATAGAGATTATGGCACACAGATGATCATTTTTCAGGATTATAGAAATCATATTTATAATATTGTGTGGACAATTTGCAGAGGTAGAATCTATTTATTAGGGCGTATGTCAGGTTTTAATGATGGCAATTTTATTAAAGCAAATCTGCCAGGACCTAATTATATATTGACTATATAGAGGGCTATAAATAAACTCTAATAACTATCTTGATAGTGAATGGCTACACAAACGTATGTCCATCACATTTAATTAAAAATACATAATTTGGATAGAATATTATTTGTAAAACAACCATTGAAAATATCTATGATTGAACCTCTGATGATTTAAACTTCAGATATGACCAATGGCAGTAGATCTATAAAATCTTTAATGAAATATAAAGTGTTCACTTTCCTTTCCTGACATTTAAAATCTCCTGGCACTTGAAAGCAATTTAGGATTTGAAAAGGTCAACATACAGTATCACTCTGTGAAGTCCTAGCATGGAGTTTTCAGCTCAGTTTACTTATTATAGTTCAGAGAACGCATTACAACAATTTACTCACACCTCCCCCTATTTAACATGTAGGGCCAGAGTAGAGTGAAAACTGTACATATTGACTAGGCTGAAGACTAGTGGTTTACAGTGGTTTGAGTATGATGTAGATGTCTTTTTGGAAACCTAAGTGGTAGAAAGGCCCTTAAAAGGGAAGAGAAGTGACATTTGTTGCTTTTCTTACATTATAACAAGATTTTACATGGGCTTTTATGAACTATGTGTGGTGGGCCGAGTTGTCTGTCTACATTAACACCTTATTTATCCAACATATATACTTTATATACACCTCACGAGAGCAATGGGTCCTCTGAACTTAAGACCAGACTCTTGTGGGTTTGGAATCAGTCATAGGATGAACTGGATCTAACCAGAACTGTCGTTATGTCAATTGGTTTGGTTTGTCTAACTCGAGGAATCGAAGGAAAACAGATAGACTTGGTAACTATGGTTACTTAAGGTGATGTCTCCAACATTGGTGCCATTTTGTACCAATAACTGCTCCAACCGCACCTTGTAAAAAAATTAACTTGAATTTTCACAGGAACACAATACAAGATGGGGTAGGCTAGTGGTTTAGTGGTTCCTTTTGATTCCAGGCAGACAAATTAAATCAATCACAACAAAATCATTTTAAAAATGTTTCTGGGTGGGTTAGCTACATGATAAGCTAAACCTGGTTAGCACCTAGCGTTAGCTTCCACCACAGAGGTTCTAATGAGGGCTTTTGTCCCAGGTCTGGGGTGTGGTTCTGCAGTGAGTTGCCTTTATTGGCAGAGTTAACCATGCGAATCCAGAGTCTATAAAACAACTGGACAACTCTCACCAGGGATGGATTAACTTTATTACAGTCACTTCAGAAAATGATGAGCATTCACACCCATGAAACGGCTCATTTAATTTCCTTATATAGCTTTGTTTTCTACCTCCAGAAGCAGTTTTAACTTGGTTTGTCATCACATCATTTTGACTGCTGCTGAGCTACTCAAAAGACTTTAGCCGCCAATCCCTACATTTGCTTTGGAGCTTCTTGTTGCTCCTTGCTAACAGCTAGCTAGATATGCTATGTCCACCAATAAGAGGAGCTATGTGACTACTGCTTTAGTAGTTATAGTCTGTAGCTCCTTAAAACATAGGGTAAATTATGTTTACATTTTTAATGGGTAAAAACAATCTCTGGTGAGTGTTTAGTTGGGTTTGATGTTTTGGTTTTGCGTGGTTAAGTCTCCCTTTAACTTGTTGTTGCCTTTCATTTCTAACGATCTTACGAGAAAAACTAGCTGAGGAAACAAAACATATCAAGGTAGAGAGAAGAGACTTTTCACGTATTTATCAACGTTCTTTGGATAATACTACAACTACTATGACGTGTTGGAGGGTTATATCTGATATAGCTTTAAGAAAAGATTTGAGTCACTTTTGTTTTTGTTATTAAAAAATATGCTGTCTGTATATATCATGCATTTTGTTTTGATTTGGGGTTTTTTGAATAAGTGGGTTATTAAAAAAAAAGAATTATATAAAAAAAATCAAGAAATAAAAAAATCTATCTGTGCTCACTTCTACACGCAAAACAATGCACCGTTTTGCTGTCAGTACATTTGTTAATTTTTACCTGCTTTTGTTTTTTTTATTTATTTGTTTTCTTTTTTATAAAAAAACAACGTTATGGACTCAAGAGTCATGTAAATAGACTGAAGAAAAACTTTGTATTTTTATTTATCTTTATCGTTTACGCAGCATAAAACTTGCTTAAAACGTTACAGCAGTGCTTATACTGAGGCATGTTCAAGTTGACACTTCAGAGGACTTTTGTCAAATACAGGTTTATTTATAACAGAAAAAAACTTTATTACTTCTTAAAAGGTTACTTAAGTGGTTTTATTTGTCACGCCAGATATCTACAGATCACACTGCGTCATGTTAATGAACTGTCAATAAAAAGTCAAAGCATCAGTGTCTATGTACATGCTTGTCAATACACTTCATTCAGCTCCAGCATTCTGTATATTTGTAGGTAGGAAGACATTAGCATTCATATAGGGTACAAATCAATAACAGAAATTTCTAAATAATGAACTCTTATAAACCTCTTCTTACTAACCTCCTTTTCCGTCATAATATTCCCTAAATCTGGTTTCCTATACGATCCGAAGCATTCATATTTAGTCATATTGGTTTACAAGGTGAATCACGGGATAAGGGGACAACACACCCAGAACATCAACAACAAGATCGATTCTAGACAAATGGATTTGGGCAGCTGGGTGATTAATATCCAGCTTGAAACACAATGATGCACAAATAAAGAAATCTATCCTATCTTCATTTAAATGTAATCTATCTTTATTTAAATGAAATCTATCCCATCTTTATTTAAATGTAATCTATCTTTATTTAAATGAAATCTACCCTATCTTTATTTTAATTACTGCGGTGGGTGCGATTAAAACCTTTTAACTCGCTCTGTGGAACTTGCAGTTATTTGGAGTGACACTGGAGCTAACAGTTATTAGCAATGCTAATGTTAGCCTTTAGCTTAGGGTGAGGTCATACTAACCCTTATACGTAACCTATATGGCTGTACCTTCGCAGCGCTTGGAGCATAGTTTGCATCTATTATGTGATTTATTATTATCTACATAATACCTAACAGGATTCTATAGGCGATGAACAGAATCAATTTGTTTTCTTAAATGACTATTTAGTTATTTAGCTTTCATCCAAAGCTGCTTACAGTGAATTCAGATACATTAAAGAGCAGGTAGGGGTTATGGCATCTTGCTCAACGATGCCTACAGGTGAGACTGGACATCGAAACCAGTACCATTTGGTTGAAAGTTGAACACCCTAACCCCTACAATATCCTACTGTAGTTGTAGAATGCCATATATTTGTTCATATAGTTTACTTTAATAGTTGATATATAAAATTATAAAATATATAATATAAAAGTTTCACATTTACAATGCCAAGTAAAGGAGTAAAATCCAATAAGAAAATACCTAAAGGTGCTGTAGGTAAGAATCAAGAGCTACTATTTGAGTGAAATTTGTTAGAATGGCGTAGCCATCCGTCAGCTATAGTGAGTGAGTGAAATGCACTGCGAAAATCTCTGTTTTTAGTTGACTGCGCCTGTCTCTGTATGAACCAAATTCGACCAGGCCACTCCCTGCTCATTTTTGACCAATCAAAGCTTCTGTGATTGGTTAGGGAATCCATCTTGCCTGTCAATCACAGGTGCGTTTAATGCAACACTTCTCAATGGTGGAGAAATGTCGGAAGGGAGCAGTGAGGGAGGTGATTGATTTGATTACCAGCGTACTCACGCAGTTGTCTTTATTTACGCTGCAAAGATACTTTGTTGATACGCTGCGAAACAAACTTGAAAATCCACTTCTTGTGTCGATGTGTTGGTTGTTAACGTCCTCCATGGTTTGAGCCGTCCAGGACTCTACAGCCAGGGCATCCAGATGAAGAACTGAGCAGCTTTTCCACTCAATGGGACTTTTATTCCCCGAGCGGCCATGGAACCAAGATGGCCGCTTGGTGAAGAAGGCCCATTAAACTGTCCGGGGCAGCGGCAATACAAGCTCAGTACCAGTTGGTGCATGAGATCATGAAACTCATGTCGTCCACCTTCCTGTTTCCCAGCATGCACTGGGGCAGCTCCCCTGGGCTGTCTGGAGGAGAGATTGAGGGATGGAGGGAGAGAAAGATGGGAGGATGTTATTTCCATGCATTATGCAGGGCTGTGTTTGTAGCGTGTTGAGCTGCTGGTGTCGTGTTTCCTGAAGGTTTGTTAGCTGTGATGCTAATTACCTTGGGGTGTACTAGTGTGTACTAGTGTGTACTAGTGTACTAGTGTGTGGGTGTGTCCGTGTGGGTGTGCCTGTGTGTGTGTGTGTGTGTGGCTGAGAGCATGCATACTGTATATTATGTTACAATACATCTAACACCAAAACATAAATGAATTAAATAAATAAATAAACAATGTCAGGTGATCACTCACCTGTCACACCTGGAGGGGGGGCGGGGTCTGGGCTCTGGCTGCTCTGGGAGTCCTGGGGCTGGTTGCTAGGAAACCTGCCCTCTCCTCCCTCCTCCTCCTTTCCTCCCTCCTTCCTCCTCTCTTCTCTTCCCTTCTCCTCTGGCAGGCCTATTCTCTCCTGGCTTCTCTGCTCATTGTCCATGGCAATGCACTTGAGACACAACCTTTTCACAACTGGGGAAACACAAACATGTAAAAGAATATATATGACTATTTAGTCATATATATATATTTACATAGTAAATTAGAGTGAATTCAGATACATATCATTAATGAGCAGGTAGGGGTTAGACATATTGCTCAAGGATAGCGGTAGACTGCAGATATTTGAGATTGAAGCCAGTACCTTTCGACTTAAAACAGTCCTTGTGTTTTTTCATGCATTTAATTCATCAAACGATTTTAAACACTATTTCGCCTGCAGCAAATTAAATTAAAAAAACACAAAGCATTTACATAATTGCTATTTTTATATGATTGTTTTTATTATTGTTGCTATAATGAATGAGATAGAGGGAGCAGGCAGAGGAGGAGAGGGCAACGAGGAGGAAAGAGGAGAGGAAGAAGGTAGAAAGGAGAGATGAGGAGAAGGGGCAGATGGGGGAGAGTAAGGAGAGAGGAAAGGAGAAGAGAGGTCGGAGATGAGGTAGGAGCAAAGGCAGACAGATAGTGGGAGAAAGAGTGAGTGAGATAGTGAAAGAGAGAGAGCAGGGAGATTGATTGAGTGAGTAACTGAATAGGTTTGTGTGTGTGTGTATGTGTGAGTGTGTGTTTTGTGTGAGTGTGTGTGAGAGAGAGACAACATCCTCTCGGCTCATCATCACGGACATCTCTAATCCTTCCAGGACAATCTGTCAAGGACACCAACCCAAACACACACACACAACCCAAACACACGTACTTATGTGCGCGCACACACACACATGCACAACCCAAACAACCAACCCAAACACACACACACACACACACACAATGTCCTGGCCTTAAATGGATTTACTACATTCAATATTTTAACCAGTCAATTATAGACGAATATATTGTGCAGTCATCTAATGTTTAGAATAAATCAATACATAAAAAGTAAAATGTTTTAATATTAGCTTTGTTTGAGGCAAGCTACAGCTCTCATTCATAATTCTCCTTAAGTAACAGATGCTACACGCTAACGCTAGCACACAGGGGAGCTCAGAACCTGGGATTTACCCGTGAAATATGATAAGAAGATTTCAATTTTATTAAAAAGCTAAAGCTTGTGGGACTATGTTCTGTCTGTGGTGTTGGTGCTGAAAGAAAAATGATATACCTATACAACGTAATTGGTTATTTAATAATACAAAAACACATGTTTGATAATGTAATTTCCATTAGGGCCTAATTCTATTCTAAAGAGGTGGGCCTAGCATTTCCTTTTCAGTCATAAAACAATACACAATATAAAACAATAAAAAGTGTAGGTTTTGACTACTGTGTGGCTGTGGATGTTCTGCATGGATATTATGTTAGCGATCGCCACCGGTGCTGCTATCTCTACTCTCTATAGCCGCTCATGACTATACTATCATGCCCTAACACCTTGTCTCCTTAGGACGGCTAGAGGAGACATGGTGTGTGTGTCCAGCCATGACTGTCTCCCCCACCCCTCACAACAGCTAACCCCCAGCGCTCGGGGCTAAGAGATGGGTGATACATCATGGTGTTCGTGGACAAGGCTTTGTTTTCCACACCCAGTGTCCAGTTATACCAAGCTGGACCAATGCACTGGTCAATATTGTGACAGGCCTTTTCAGCAATGGCTCTCAATCTCATCACAGTGTGTTTCGACGCCCCACCTGAATGACAGGCTCAAGATTGATTGTTGATTAGCTGATTTTAATATCAACAATCAAGGCATCTTGATTTGTACTTCTGAGACAGCACAGAAATATGTGTCTGTCTGTCTGTCTGTATATGTGTGTGTGTGTGTGTGCCAGTCTGTGTGTGTGTGTGTGTGTGTGTCAGTATGTCTGTGTGTGCCAGTCTGTGTGTGTGTCAGTATGTCTGTGTGTGCCAGTCTGTGTGTGTGTCAGTATGTCTGTGTGTGTCAGTCTGTGTGTGTGTGTGTGTGTCAGTATGTGTGTGTGTGTCTCTATGTGTGTGTCAGTCTATATATAGGGGTGGGTTTGTTGTGACGGCACCGTGTCCTCATCAGCGGTGCTCTCCTCCAGTGCTTTTATAACGCCGTGAGTGTGTTTCTCCAACACTTCAACCCAAGCACCAGACAGGCCAACATCCATAAACCATAGCTCACCACACGGCTCGCTTTACCCGGCCTGCTACATTTAAATTACATTACATTCAATTAAAACAAATGAATCGCACCGTTGACACGTTAAGTCGTAGTCAAGATGGCCGTTGACAATCGAGGAAAAACACATAAGCAGCCTCACTAACGTAAACAGCGCTGCCATGGAAACCGACGTTAGCACGTTAGCTCCCAACAGCTAGCATAGCTTCATGTGTCATGTTATTATCACTCCAACAAGCTTCATGTTACTATAACTCAACAGGCTTCATGTTATTGTCACTAACCAAGCTTTAGCTGTTGACAACACGGCGTCGCTCCTCCCCCAGGGGGGAGAGAGGGTGAGACGGGGGGGGGGGGGGTGAGAGAGCAAGGAGGAGGCGTCTAGTGGAGGAAACAAACATTCAATCTTTTTTTTTTTTACCCCCAACGCCATGGTCGACACCCGGGTTTTGCCTGCGGGATCCGCGCGCCTCCCTCCCTCCCTCCCACCCACCTCTCCTCCCCCATCCCCATCCGCCGGTTCCGATTAGTTTTGCAGTGTTTCCAGGCAGACAACCCGCTCCCACGTGTCTCCCCCCCCCCCCCCCCCCGTGACGTAGCGCAGGTGTCCGCCTGACGTCACGCGGAGACGCCTCGCCGATTGGCTGACAAATGCGGGCGCGCGCCGGAGGAGGATGGAGAATGGAGGAGAGCGCTTGCAAGCAGTTGCTATGCAGGTTCTCTCTCTTACACACACACGCGCGCGATGTGTGTGTGTGTGTGTGTGTGTGTGATGAAAACTTCAATGGGTGGTGTGTTGCAGTGTGTGCAGTCAGTGTGTGATCCGATGTAAACAAGCCAGTCGCTTTATTGTTTTTATTTTTTATTTTTTAACGACATTTTTTCACACGCAGATTCTGGGGGCTGATTTGATTTGTCAGAATAGAGCCGATGTAATAAAACGCTATCTAGACACATTTTATGAGACACATAATATACACAAAAATGCGTTAATGGTTTGATTCGGTTATGTGCAACATAACGGAATAGAATAGAATAGAACATAATGGAGGAGAAATATAATTGGATAAACGTATTTTTTAAGTACAACGACACCCTATGAATGGACATAACACACGATGATGATTTCAATAGCCTATTTTCGGAATAGGCTAGGGTTAGCGGATTAGCGGGGGGGGGGGGGGGGGGGTTAGTGCTCGCGATATATTGTGAGATATTATAAAAAATAAAATAAAATAAACGTGTTCTGAGCTATTAGTGGACATAAATACGCTGAAAACGGGGAACATTGTAATTGTCAATTATAGCGCTTACGTAGTGCGTGCTACGTCATGACGTTGACCCAGAAGCGGAAGTGAACACGTGGGGCGAAAGGACTCACACACACGTTGGGAAGCCGAGCTCCGTTCTCCGGTAATGATGAGCTCGTTGTTTCATCCGAAACGAGATATTTCTAAATACTCCGTTCGTTGTGTGTTAGCATAAAGCTGCCGGCGGGCGTACCTTTATGTACAATTTTTGATCGGACGTGTAAAACGATTTCTATTTAAACTTCTGTCAACTCTTGTTGGCTATCTTGTCTAGTTAGCGGATGCTACGCACAACTCGTATAGTAGTAGCCGGCTCCTAAGTAAATGCATAACTAAATACCATACAGGGCTTGCAAGACACATTCATTATGAACCGTTTTATTTCTCATTTCAGAATTTAAACATTTAAAGTCGCAGCCATGGCCGTGAGGGCGTCCTTCGAGAAGAACAACGAGATAGGCTGCTTCGCCAAGCTCACCAACACCTACTGCCTGGTGGCCATCGGCGGCTCGGAAAACTTCTACAGGTACTATTGGCTCACTTTGAATGTATGTGTTATCTGGGCTAAGCCACTATAATGCGCATGATAACGTGCTGTATAATGTGCATGATTGATGCCACAGGTGGGTGTTGCCATGCGTGGCATGCCATGTACACTTGAACAAACGGATGAGTACATTTCAATTACATTACTCATCTGATGGTCCGTACAAAGGCACAATGCATTGCAGGCCTGCCCTACACTGTGTTGTCAAAAGTGGGTATTTGTATGTGCAACTAGACACACCCTCCCCCTCTGTGTCGATGGCTCCTCGTGGGTATTATATGACCCACATGCGTTTGTGGGTCATATACAAATGTGTTCTATTCTGTTGATATGAATATAAATGGGATGTTGCATGAACTATTGGATGGACACACTCAATAACATGTCATACTTGGATTCCTAAGGGGGGGGTATATTTGGCTTTAGTCTGAATATGAGTGCACACTAAGACTAAGGCCGGCTGGTCTTGGTCTCAAGAGGTTGTATAAACAGAACTACGGACCACCCTGTATGGGACCCTGTATGTGTCTGGGATGCGTGTGGGATGCGTGTCCTGCGCTGGGTTCAGGTGTCTGCTAGCTCTGAGACTCACAGTGAGTGTCTCTCAGTGTGTTCGAAGGTGAGCTGTCAGAAACGATCCCTGTCGTCCACGCGTCCATTGCCGGCTGCCGCATCATAGGGAGGATGTGTGTCGGTGAGTATTTCAACAAAACACACACAGACCGAGATACACGCACATACAGCCAACCTGTTCCCCTCTCCCTATCTACATGGCAAATGGACAGATATTTATGTGATTATTTTCCATTTCTTCTTACTTTGTCTCGTTTTATTAATTATCCTTTATACTGCCGACTTCAACTGGTCAGAAAACAATGGAGTGAAATGCTTGGTAGGGCAGGGAGTGTTGATTCATGCTTCTAGTATACCTAATATATATATCTAATATATCTAGTATACATTTTTACTACTCTCTACTCTGAACTTTTCCCCACTGTCTCTTGACATAATTAGTAGAGTAGAGCCTTTATTATCCACAAGGGGCATTTTGTTTTGCAGCATAGTAATGCTAGTGAAAACAATAACACCAACAGTGACCACATAAACAATAAATATACAATGGACAACAATAAGGCATTAAGACCATAAATGGACCATACATGGGTGGCTACTAGGGAGAAGCATCCTCAACTGTCCTATAACGTACACACCTGGACCTCTTGGTCGTTAAACTTTACTTACTTGACGTGCCTGATTGATCATGCTGTGTGTTCCCCGTTGCTAGGTAACCGGCACGGGATGCTGGTTCCCAACAACACAACGGACCAGGAGCTGCAGCATATCAGGAATTGTCTGCCCGACCCCGTCCGCATCCAGAGGGTGGAGGAGAGGCTGTCGGCTCTCGGCAATGTCATCGCCTGCAACGACTACGTAGCGCTGGTCCACCCGGATCTTGACCGGGTCAGAACCACACACACGTTCATTCAGTCACATACACCTCCCCTTTATAGTACACATGCACGACTCGCAGTACTCCTAGCCTAAGCTTGAGAATCATGCTTAGGGCTAGTTCCATTTAGTATCTGATTATTTAGATCAGAACAATAACATCCTCTGCTCTTCTCTTCCTCTCTTGGTCCTCCTGGTCTTCCTCTCCTCCTACTCCTTTTCCTCTCCTCTTCTGATTATCCTCTTCTCTTCCCCTGTCCCCCTCTGTTCCTCCTCCTTCTCTGTTCCTCCCCATATCCTCCTCTGCTCCCCTCCCTCTTTTTATCCCTCCTACAGGAGACGGAGGAGATCCTGGCTGACACATTGAAGGTGGAGGTGTTCCGTCAGACGGTGGCCGAGCAGGTGCTAGTGGGCTCCTACTGCTCCTTCAGTAACCAGGGGGGTCTGGTCCACCCCAAGACCTCCATAGAAGACCAGGACGAGCTGTCCTCACTTCTACAGGTCCCCCTAGTGGTGAGTACTGGTGTAGATGTTGGGTTGGTATTGGCGTAGCTGTATGGTTAGTTATTTTAAGTGTTGACTAATCCTGGGTACTGGTCGGATCCACTGTGACTGTTAATGTACAGTACTGTTACTCTAGTGTAGTGGCTACTAGGCTATGCACCCATCAAACCCATTCGGACTCTCATTCGAAAGGTTCTGGGTTCAAACCCCATTGTCTTTAGTCTAACCTGTAGGCATTAGGGCTGAACAATTAATCAAATATTATCGAAATCGCAATGTGGCCAATTGTAATATCCAATTTTTTGATACTGGTAAAATGTGTAAATGTTAATGTATAACACCATTATAAGTACTGTGCTGCGGAGATGCCCTGGCCTACACATTTTCTATTCTCCAGCTGTAAGAAAACGTGTTTGTTTGATACAGACCACAAATGTCATATCAAGATTGTAATAGTTTTTAGTGTGGTCATTCCCCCTAATGGGAAATCATATCGCGATCGCAATATCTGTCAAAATAATCGCAATATGTTTTTTTTTTTTTTACCATATTCAGCCCTAGTAGGCGTCTTTGAGCAAGATGTCTTGAATTCTTATTTTATTTTGAATTGCATGTATCTGAATTCACTGTTCGTCTCTTTGGATATAAGAGACTACTAAAAGAGTCCACTAAATGACTAGATAGTAGTAATATTAGATAGTTAATTCAAATAAGTCGACATAAGTTCCTCTAGTCTGTTCTAATGGATGTCATTGGACGAGTATATGTTCTAATTTGACCATGTGACCCCCCCCCCCCCCCAGGCGGGCACAGTGAACAGAGGAAGTGAGGTCATCGCGGCGGGCATGGTGGTGAACGACTGGTGTGCGTTCTGCGGTCTGGACACCACCAGCACGGAGCTGTCCGTCATCGAGAGCGTCTTCCGCCTGGGAGACACGGCCCAGCCCTCCGCCATCGCCACCTCCATGAGAGACTCTCTGATCGACAGGTACACACACACACACACACACACACACACACACACACACACACACACACACACACACACACACACACACACACACACACACACACACACACACACACACACACACACACACAGGAGCGTGGTCAGAAGTTTCTCACGCGCGGGTATAGATGTGCACATGCACACTGACGCCACCACAGGTGTTCTCATGGGTACACACACTTTAATATATAATATATCATGCAACTGACGCCAGGTACCCTTTTATTCTCCAGACACACATTACCATACCACCATTTAGAAGCTGTTAACCTAACCATGTTCTCCCCTCTCCCTCCAGCCTGACATAAGTGAGTGGTCCTGTGTTCCACTGTGGAGTGCCTCCCTGCTGGGACGTCTGTTCTGGGCCTTGTCCTCCTAACCCTTCCTCCTCCCTCACATGCCCACCCTGTAACGTCACACACACATACACATACACATACACATACACACGCATACATACACACACACACCTGGTTACGCCTTCCAAAGTGTTTTGAAGATTAAAAAAAACATGCTTTTCCGTACAACTATATACCACCAAAACCTCTGGTAAAAACAGGTGAAGGTTTTTATATTTGGGGCCGTTATTAACAGAAGCGAGAATAATTGCCTGTGTTGAGGTGGGAGAGGATAGTACGAATGGAAAAGGTGTTTTTTCTTTTAGTAAGACAAATGTTACACCTTCCAGTTCTAGATGAATGGAATAGTTGCAAATCAGATAGCTTCTAACATTTTATCAAATATCCAAGTCAATAAATGTCTGTGTGAAGCACTTCTGAGACTATGGATGAATTGATTCTTTGCTTATAAGCACTTGCGTTTAAGAGGTGGATTGTTAGGGGGGTTTTTTTGGAGGGGGGGTACTCTGATGGCTGTATGCTATAGAAACACACGGTATTAATGTTTGGTGCAATCCCCTGCAGCCAAATACTCGTACACTCTGATTCTAGAATGCAATTGTTTTAAAATGTACAACTCATTGTTTTGTCCTTTCTTTTTCAGTAAGAGGGTGAATTATGTAGTCATTTGTTTGGATATCTTCAAGAATTACTCAATCGATTACCTCTTTAGTGTGTGGAAATAACTGATGGACTTTACCAATCGGAGAGGAAAAAGGTGTCAAATAAAGTAGAACAATATTTCTGAAGGACTGTATCAACAGATGGCTACCCGCTGGTGTCTTTAAGTTGTGACATGAGAGAATGGGCTAAATGGAACAGAAAAAAACATTTTTGCACCATTCTGTGTCTCCCTGTATGCATGTATGTGTGTATGAGTCAGTCATTGAAGGTTGTAACAACCTGGTGTAAACTCTTGATCAACGTGGCCTGACTTCAACTTGTATAAATAAAATGATCCCAAAATGAACGTGTCTAAACATTTATTCCCTGGGATTTCATATTAGACTAACAAACAGAAATCTGACAACTAGCTCCATGCACATCTTCCACCAAAAATTGTACTTTATTTTTACACTAGTCATCTGGCGCCTGCTAGTGGTGATCACGATGGACAAGTGGCAGGTCTAATTTTGATAAGTATCTGCAGGCCTGTTTACTTTATTAAAACCTTTAAATGTTTACAGACCTGCTGCCTACATCTCTAATGATAAAAGGATGTCTACAGGGAAGCAATAGACGATAGAATAGATATTAATTATCTTAATCGCGAAACAATATTGTTTTAATTACTGTTACTTGGCAGTAATTAAATGTGTATTCACTGGAATGCTTCTGTACACTAATCAAAGACAGGAGAACACACTACATTCAAGGCAACATTTCTTTATTATTGGCAACTGCTTAAAGTAAAGTCGTAGCACTGCATCTATGTACACATATCCAAGTAGTGAAGATGTCAGAAACGGTCGATTATATGATAGTGTCTACGCACACATTTTTTTGTTGTGTATAACAGATATATAGTTTTTGGTTTTGAAAACTTTTAAAAAGACATTTTCTTCTTTTAAATATAACTCAAAATACAGTTGTTTAGATCCATTGCGTGAAATGAGTATACATTAATATAAAAAACATTGAGAGGAAAAACAAACATGCAAGGTTTGTAGTGAATCACAACCTTTTCTATAAAAACTAAACTAAATAAGATGAGACAAATGAGGACAGATAAATAAACGGTCATCTTTTTAGCGAACAGATACATAAATTCCTATAGAAAGAAAATTGATCAACCCAAATAAAGATTTTTTTTTTCTAGTATTTGTATTAATTTGATATGTGCAAAAGAAGCTCATGTCCTGTGTTATTATTTGATCTAGTCTAGTTTTACATCACACTGTAATCTGATGAACAGGAGTCTTTTCCAGAGGAGTCCAGTCTACTCATGTATGGGAAAACTAAGTAACGCAGGGGAAACGGGACTCAAACCTGTGGGCTGTGCTACAAGTGTCTATGCAGGCTTCATGAAAAGCCCAGTAGCATTAAAGAGTCCTAATGCTTAGTGATAGTAGCACAGGCTAATGTCCGGTAGCATCTATACTCTAAATGCTACAGGACAGCCTAGCTAACATTACCATATTAACCAGACTAAATACCATTAGCATAAATGCTACTGAACAAGCCTAGCGAATGTGCCAATGTGTTCCTTACTGGCTAGTCACCATGAGTGACTAGTTAGGGGAAGTTGAGGCGCTAAATAACTCGGCGGGACAATGTTCTACACTGTTGAAAGCAAAAGGACCCCTGGCTGAGCCCAGCTTTCGACTAATCAAAGATGATAGCAAGCATTTTGGGTTCCTCTATAAGCTAATAGCATCATCACTACTTGGCTAAAACAGCATTTAAAAATGCTACAATACATTAAAAATGTTTTCGCATGGGACTTTGTAAGGGATTTGGGGAGGGGGGGGGGTTAAGCGATATTGCACATTTGAAATTAAGTGTTTTGCTGGATGTATGTGTATATGTACGTGAATTACAGTAAGATGAATATACAAACATGAATTAACCTGATGGTTATTTAGTGTCAGGCTAGTGAGTGATAATTGTAAAGTTTAAACACACAACAATGTATAGGACACACTAACTAGCCACTAGTGTCTTATATCGCAAACTTAAAAACAAAGTGAGTTAAAAAAAAAAAGTAAAATTAAATCAAAGATATATAACACTAGGAATTTATATGGTTAATGTGACTAGCTTGTATTACATTGTTGCCACGATGGATAGTGAATCAATTCAAACAGCTAAACTACCTAGCGGGTTATGAGTCAGACTGCTCACTGAACACGCGCCACCAGCTTCCCTGTTATCCCCTACTACCCCCTACTGGCCACTACGCTACTGCCATAATGTGAGATTAGAACTGTGAAATTAAACTACTGATCCTTGGTTTGGGAGTACGGAGTAGGAGAGGAGGAGGAGGAGGGAGAGACAGTGAGAGACTGGGAGGAGGAAATCCACTATCTATTTACTTTGTGGGATTGATGTGTGGTTTGGGCCAATTAGTGTTTTTTCCAGACCTAACCTCCGACCTGTAATATTAGCAGCACTAAAGGGTGCCCTGCCTTCACTCCTCTCCTCCCACATCCTCCTCCCTACTCTCTTCTCCCACCTCCTATCTGCAATATTAACAGCAGCAAAGGATGTCCCGTCTCTCCTCCTCCTCCAACCTCCTCCTCCTCCTCCTAACAACCGAAGGTCTCCTGGGAGGCGTACACCATGTAGAGGAAGCCGTCCTCATCTCTTTCCTGCTCGTAGATGTCAGAGATGGGTGTGGACACGGACACCAGGCTGTGCTGGTTCACCAGCAGGAAGAAGGCCTGGGTGGGGTTCAGCTGCAGACGACGCCTAACAAACACACACACACACACACACACACACACACACACACACACACACACACACACACACACACACACACACACACACACACACACACACACACACACACACACACACACACACACACACACAGGTCAGAGAAAGGACAATATGGTGTGTGGTATTTGTGGAAGACAGAACAGACCATCTCTATCTGCACTGTTGACTCTCTCCCCTCCTTTCTACTATTGTCTTTTCGTCTCTCTATCCTTCTCTTTATTTTCCTTTACTCTCCTGTGCCAATGTGTACATAGATATAATATACATGTACATGTATTCTGTATGTGTGCATGTGTGTAATGGGTATGCGTGTAATGTGTGTATGTAGTACATATGTATCTGTGTGTGTGTGTATGTACTTGTTATTTGTGTATGCAGTAAGTGCATGTGTGTGTGTGTGTGTGTGTGTGTGTGTGTGTGTGTGTGTAATCCGTATAATGTGTGTAGTAAATGTGTATTTACCTGATGATTTTGACCAGCTCGCTCATGTTGACATGGTCCGGTACCAGGAACTTGGTCTTGTCCAGAACAGGAAGCTGCTTCTCTCCCTTATACCTCTCAATGATCACCTTGGCAACCAATGCAACAATACAGTTACCATGGACACCAAGTCACAACAATACAATCACCATGGAAACCAACAAACAATACAATTACCATGGAACACACACCACTAAAATCACCTAGGCAATCAACACACAACAATACAGTCACCTAGGAAACCAACACACAACAATACAATCACCATGGTAACAAACAATACAATCACCAAGGAAACCAACACAATAATTGTATTTGTTAGCTTGTGCATACAGCATTACATTATAATGGCTAGCATTAGGTGTTGGGGAGAATGTCACTGAAGAGATTAGCATTAGCATTAGCTTACAGGGATTTTGTTGGGGTGCTGCTCCCGGATCTGCTGGACCTCTTTGCATCTGTCGGCTGTGGATGAAAAAAAAAAGCCATGTAATTCATGTAATTTAAACTCAGCAACTGTTTATCTATTCATCTTAGTAAAATAGTTTATATATTTATTTAGTTTTAGTGTTCCACATGCCAGGGTAAAATAAACCCCATTATAACAATGCATCTTGCTAGATGGCTGACCCAACTTGTGTATTGATACATCCTGACCTGATAAAGGAAACCAACTTGTTCTGATATGGTCTGAATGCGGCCTTAGCCTACAGTCACACGACAGGTAAATGAGGTTTATTACATTCACAACACTAGAGAACCCAGAACTCACACAGAACTGTAAAAACAACTGCTGTTCGAGCTACGCTAACCAACAGGCTGAGAGCTGATAGAGCAAATAGTGAATGTGAGACATAGCAGTACCCCCCCCCCCCCCCCCCCCAATTAATTAAGAGAGTCTCTCTCTCTCTCTCTCTCTATGAGGAAGGCTTGTTTTCCTGGAATTGGCTTAGTCAGGCTTTGCACCGTTCAGGCTGGTTAGAAACTAATCATTAAGAGCCTTTTTCATGTCCATGTATTACCCAGATCATTAATACAATACCATATCATGATATTTTGTTATTGAATTTAGACAAATGACCCTCTGGGTTTTTGAAATGAGTACCTAAAAAGCTCTCTCGTTTCACCTTTCTTACATGCAAGGCTTTTTACGACATTGCTACTCGTCATTGGCATGATCTTGACCCAGAAAAGCTTAAGTAATCGATTGCTGTTTGGCCAGCAATTACCTGTTACCAGCTACAGCTAAACCAAACGGCCTACCCCTCTCGGCATACATCAGAACCAAAATGAGTCCAAAGCTCAGATTGCACCGTGCCCTTGTTTTATCAGGGAAATTCTGCTTATTTTTATTTTTAATATCATTTCCTTCTAGCGACAGGAAAACATCTTGCTTAGCTCGATTAAAATAACTGAAATAGTTTAAGGTGTGTTTGTGTTTGGACCTCAAACACAAAAGGTTCTTCTTCCTCAATGCATTTCCACAAATAACTATTTTTCAGCCAAACCTACTGAGAAACAGTCCACACGTATACATGGCCATTCCTGTTTACCTACGTGGCTCACTGTGAGCTTAGTGATCTGCTGCTGGCTACCGCCAACAGGTTGTATGTCACATACCAACACAGCAATGTGTGTCAGTGTGACATTCAACACATTCAGACATTCAGCACAAAAGCAAATGTCCCCAGGACTCTAAGAAGTGGTTAAACTGCCTTCATAAATCAAGGCCACTGTCACTGGCCATGAACTGATAAAAATACACTTAACCACTCTCCATCTGGCTGCGTTACAGTGTTGACAAAGCCAAAACTGACTGTTTGGAAATATTACGCAATGGACATTTTTGGCTCCTCCCTCTTCCACCAAGCAGCCGTCATTCTGGGCATCACATATCAGCATGATGAACACAACACGTGTACTGGGATAATGTGTCAGCAGCACAACTTGTTTTTCTGACTGGTTACTTACACTGCTTAGCATTGAGTTGGTAACAACTAAAACCGTACCAACACCAACCTGCTGTGGCTGCCGTGCATCTCCACGGTTATGATGGGCCCATTACTGACACTGACCTAGATGGCACTTCATATTGGATTAGACTTATACACACTTATTGTACGCCAATTGGTAGCTCCATAACAGCTGAATAGACGTCAGTGTTGACGTCATGGTAACACACGCATTATTACCTTTATTTTCTATAACTATATCACTCTAAATGTTAGTTTTTGGGCTTATTGTAGAGCTGCACTGCACTGCCACTCGCTTTGCTATGACCCTACAACCTTAAACTATGTCATCTGATTATATTAGATACTGCCAAACATCACAGATCGAGGATTACATTAGCATGTCAACAAGAAGAGACCAGCTTAGCATGCTAGCTGTCTCCATACATGTCAACGGTGGGGGGGGGGGGGGGGGGGGAGATTAGCTTAGCATGCTAGCTGTCTCCATACATGTCAACGGTGGGGGAGATTAGCTTAGCATGCTAGCCGTCTCCATACATGTCAACGGGGAGACATTAGCTTAGCATGCTAGTCGTCTCCATACATGTCAACGGTGGGGGAGATTAGCTTAGCATGCTAGCCGTCGCCATACACATCAACGGAGGGGGGAGATTAGCTTAGCATGCTAGCCGTCTCCATACATGTCAACGGAGGGGGGAGATTAGCTTAGCATGCTAGCCATTGCAGGCCAGTTGGCTCACTACTAGCCTAGCCTTCAGCACCACCGCCGCCGCCGCTGCTGTTTTTCTTACCAAATGTCCTCCTTTGTTTGAAGGGTCTGTCGGATGGCATCTCTGGCGCCGTTATTGCACCGCTCTTTAACACGCCTAACGATGATGTCGTGCTGCTTTTAATGGCTTTAATGGCGTTGGACTGTCTCTCCGGCGGAGTGTAAGCGGTGTTGTTATTGTCCGTCGCTGTCTCAAGTGATACTGGAGCCAAACAGCTTGAGGGGGGAGAGGGAGGGAGGGAGGGAGGGGGGAGGAGGGGGGGGGGAGCCAAAGTACACAAGGCGATGACGTCACGCCGCTGTTTTTTAAAGCCACACTCCTGATGGGAACCAGGAAGTGCTACTGGTCATCAGGACAACACCACACTATTGTACTTGGCTTGTTTCTCGTTAGCACAAAAGAACAACGTGTTGTTGTTGTTGTTGGTGTCAGGGCTCTTTGTAGGCAGCCGGCAGCGTGTTAGGCCCAGCCGTTTATGGAAAAATACGTGCGTGTTAATGTGGCTTTATGTTTGTATAAAAGTAAGCACACAGACTTTTAGTTTTTTTCAAACATTTTTACTGGTCTTCCAACCAACAGGAACAAGAGGCGACAGTATGTATACACACACAGAGGTGTAGTTGGTTAGTTCTCAGCTCACCCAATATAATACTGTGCACTTCATGGTCCAAATAAATACATTTAGGAACTTCAAAATGTTTCAAAGATAAAATTGAAAAACTAAATACGGTATCGAGATGTGAAGCTGTCTCCTTATACAACCTCTACCAATAGATGCAGTTTCTGAACATCGTTTATGTTAGTTCAACTGGCAAGACAGACAGCATGTGTATGCTTATGTTTTTAAAATCCAAATAAAGAACTAATGCACAACGTTGATTTGCTATAGGGGTCATTGGTAAGAATGTGTTAATAGCAGTATGAAGAGACATGTGTTTTAATAGCATTGGAATGATGCAGCATAATATTTAGCTACCCTTTGCTCTCAAGGGAATCTCTGAATGAACTCCTACCACTTCCATCCAGCGCAATTTACATCCTCATACACCAAGTGCATAAATACGCGCTTCTGATATAGTGTAAATGCAGGGGGTAAAGTCAGTTGGCCGTTTGAATGGGAGACAGCAAGATAAAGGGGATAAGACAAAGATCGTCCCGTTGATTGACTTCAGTCCGATGGGTTCTGGATCACGATGAGGAAATAGTCCTTATCTGTGGAGAAAGAAAACAGAGCATTTAAAGAACACAAAGTGAATAGAACAAACAAATTAATTCCCCACACTCGTATGAAGCAGGACTTATATTGGAAAATAACCAATCTTGACAGTTCCCCTGTCAAGATTTGGTTAGAGAACAACATTTAGAAAACAAAACATTAAACAGAACAGCAGTCAGACCAGAGAGAACTACTAGGCGAGAGATGGCTGATGTGGCAAATCGATGGCTGCTGAAGTGAATTTATGATCGACCCATGTAGAGTATCGATGAAACGCATCATAAATTGACAGGATGTTGTTATGGTCTTTTAGGTTAATTATGCGGTGAGAATATTTACAAAGATCTGATCGGACCACTATCAGCTAACATCATAAGCTAATGCTAATCCTAAGGTATAACTTGGTATTTCTAGGATGGAGTGCCAACAGCACCTTGCTAGCTTCAGGCCACAGTGAGCTGCTTTGCAGATAGTGGACAGTTGGCTGGACTCCTCTATAAGGAAGTGGGAGCAGAGTGGTAGCAGGCTACCTAGCCATAGAGCTACGAAGCCCTGGTCCGACTGTCAGGCCACAGACAGCATTAAAAGGTGCTGTAGATAAGATTTAAGAGCTAAGAAATGCCGTAGCCATTCTCCGTCAGCTACTAGTGAGTGAAATGCTGTGAAATGATTTGTTCTGGTTGACTGTGCGCCTGCCTTTGTTTGACCCAATTTTGATAATAGAGCGCTGCAGGCTAATTTTTGGGAATTTCTTCGCGCACAAAGCGTTAACATCTCAATCGGCAGGGAAATGTAGAGAGGGAGTGAACAAAGAGGGATGGTTTTTTTTTTTCTTTGGGGTCGTTTAGTTTCAAGAACATGCTCTCTTCTGCTCTTTTCCGCTCCCTCTCTTTAACAACTATCAAGTCTTGCCTACAGTAGCTTTAATAACCTCCACTGAAGCACATTATAAACTGAAAACCAACAACCCCAGTTCACAGTCTACCTGCAGGCATCCTTGAGCAAGATGCTCCTAACCCCCAAGTTCTCATTAATGACAGTATCTGAATTCACTGTAACTCACTATGGTCTTGTAATTTCTAAATTACTAGTGAATATGTTTATTAGCCCTAGCTTTACTTTAGGTCAATGGAGATATATGCATCTACTTTGCTTTAATCACATGAACATACTGGAGGGCTGGCGATATGTCAAACAGACTAGGCCTAAATCTTTTCTTGATAATATTTAACATGTGCTGAACACAAGACCACCCTCACGGCCTGGTGCCACCAGATGAGATGTCTCGTGATTGGCAATGCCTCCTACTCATTTTGTATTGGATGCGATAACGCATTGGGGCAAATGATTATGGGATGGCTGCGATGCCAATGTCACATCGCGTCTAGTTGGGCCGGGCCATCAGGCGCAGCAACCTCAGACATTTCTACCAGCCCATCTCAACTCCCTTGCATTTACAGATATCCTGTAGTAATAACACAGGTTAAACCGTTTTATTCCATACTGGCTGCTGCTGTGAAGATGGTTTCTATTAGACCATGGTTCTCTCCATCATCTTACAGAGAAGAGTGATGCCTTCCTTAAGTTGATAGACACTCAGTATCATTTGACGACCATGTTAGGGCATTTTCCTCCCCCATCATGAATTCAACTCTCCATGTTAAAACCTAATGCTGTGTGCTAGATTGAGCTAGAAGAGACCCAATATAGATCTGTAAATAACAAAGAGACTCATTCATAGCATTTCGAAGAAAGGCCTGGACAACCATGCCTCAGGTTTGGCCGTAGCTCAGAAGGTAGAGCAGATAGTCTCGTGGTTAGGGTGTTCCACTCCAAGCTGAAAGGTTCTGGGTTCGAACCCCTTGGTCCCTGGCTTAACATGTAGGCATCCTTTAGCAAGAGGCCCTAACCCCTACCTGCTTATTAATGACCTGTATCTGAATTCACTATAAGTCACTTTGATAAGTGTCTGCTAAATTACTAAATAGTAAACGTGCTTTATAAATCCAGTCAATTAATCTTTAACAACACAGATATTCCTAAGACTGCTTTTAAAATCTCTAAATGTTGTAACCATGTGGTGATGAAACTGTACACTAACATTACGTCCCTGCTTTTCTTCAAATGCAACATCCTTTCTGCTACAGACCTCTGTGTGCGGGTTTGGGAAATGACCAAACCTCAAACTGCTTTTATCCAAAGCAACTTACAGTGAATTCAGATACATGTCATGGACATTTCTGTGTGGAGTTTGTATGTTCTCCCTGTGTTTACATGGGTTTCCTCCGTGCTTGGAGGAAAAGGATGGAGGATGGAGGATAAGGTTAATACTCCTGCCTGTGCACTTCAGCAAGGCACTGGCAGTAGACCTGGAATTGGTCCCCGGGCCTGGGGCAGCAGGCCAGTGGTATAGGGGTCAGGTGACTGCCCAGTGGGCAGCACTGCGTCTGCCCACTAGTGATGGGTAAAATGCAGAGATCTTGTGTAGTATTCTTCTGCTAAAATAAAGCTCCTTCTGCTTCTTCTTCACCGTGCTTATTCTCTTACCTGGGGCGATCATGATCTCGTTCTTCTTGGAGCGGATGCGTAGGAAAGTGAGGTCGTTCTGGGGATCCACATCCCGGATGGTGCTCCTGGCCTTCATCACCAGCTGGTGGATGAGGCCGGCGTACTGCACCGTGGTGGAGTTGTCCATGGTGGTCTTGATAGGGATGCCTGTTAGAAGAGAGATGGAAAGTATTTTTTTTTATTAATCAAATGACGAAATTCTTGAACTTAGTTTCAGAGATAGGAATTTTGATGAAAACTAGCTAGACTCAGACTAATATTATATTATATTTGGCATTTTTGTGAATACCAAGTGCATACATTTTGTAGCATGAGTGGCACCCAGTGGGAAGTTGAACCCCTAACCCTGACAGTGTTAACGCCAGGCTCTCATCAGTTGAGCTACACATACACAGGCCCACTACTGGTAATTATAAACTTTATTAGATGATATGATTGCTGCTGTATTTACCTTCTGCATTTACAATGATGATTCCCTGCACGCCCTTCTGGCCCTGGATCCTTTTCAGGGTCTCCTCGACTTCAGCCTAGTAAGATTGCAAGACATAGCGTAGGTTATTCCTTTTAATTGCTTGGTTGGCATGACCGGATTCATGTGTATATTGCCATATGGGGTTTTATTAGGGCAAAATTGACTAAAAACGTGACATGGTGTGCTACTCAGCATTACGGTTGCTATTCAAGTAAACTGTTCATGTGTGTTGACAACGCCCAATAAAAGCCTAGCTAGCGCCGTAGCATGATAGCATCGAATTATAACATAAGGCTTGTTAGCAACATACCGCTTAACTTTACAATCAATTAAAGTCTCCATGGCAGTGTTAAACACCTACTGGAAGACGCGGTGCTCGTATAATCTTACCATTTCTCGTAAAGTTGGTGTATAAGCTGACAAAGAAACAGCTTCTTGTCTCAGGTTATGTTTAGTTTTGAGCTCCGGGGCTTGTTGTTGCTACGGAAGACACGTCACGACAACTTCCGGTTCAATGAAGGCGAATGACGTCATTAAAATGTCAAAACCAAACCACAAGCTTGACATCCAGAGTTCATATATTTTATCTTTTTTGAGAGACTGAGAGACTTATGCATGCTTTTATTACTAGCAGGCTTGATGCTCTCCTATCTGGTCTACCTAAGAAAGCTATAAATAAGCTACAGATCATTCACAATGCAGCAGCACATGTACTGACCAAGACCAGAAGGAGAGCACACATCTCACCTGTCCTAAAGTCCCATCATTGGTTTCCTGTCAGTTTTAGAATAGATTTTAAAATCCTCTTATTGGTGTTCAAAACACTCAATGGATTAGCGCCCAAATACTTGTCAGACGTGCTTCTGATGCTCCCTCCAGGTCACTCAGGTCCTCTGGCACTGGCCTCCTAGTTGTTCTCCGGTGAGGACAGAGACCTGCGGGGAGGCGGCTATTAGTGTCTATGGTCCTCGCCTCTGGACCCGCCTGCCAGAGGAGCTGAGGTCATCACAATCTGTGAACACCTTTAAAAGTAACCTTAAGGCATGCCTATTTAGCTCAGCATTCCCTTCATTCATTTTATTACCATTACATTACAAAATAAATAAATAAATACAAATAAATAAATAGCATCCACCCCTTTCTACATTTACATTTACATTTAGGGCATTTAGCAGACGCTTTTGTCCAAAGCGACTACATTTGTTAGGAGAAAGTGCAAAGTTGGTACTGTACTATACACTGATATCTCTGTTCTACCATGTCTCTTATTTATAATACTATCTTTTCCTTATATTACCATTTATTTTCACTGTATTGTTGTATTCTCATTGTAGTGTTATATTTTCATTGCATTGTTGTATTTTTTAATTTTTTTTTATTGAATTGTAGCCGACCCCTATTCTGTAAAAATTAAATGATTAACCAGACAGATTAGAATTTGCCTTAAGAGCTCAAATGATTTTGGATTATGTCTGGCTCTAATACAGAAGACAATAAGGCAGGATAATAAGCCTTAATACTGTGTAATAATCACTTAGGTCCACACTATAACGTCCACGGTACCTACGCCACCAGCACCTCCCCGGACCCACCAAGACCCATGTGAAGTGTTGTGTGTGTTGGGTCCAGTATGGCCACACCTTTCATCCATGTGTCCCACTACATGCCATGCATCCCTCCATGGCTGCCTTCCTTCCTGGGGGAGAAACATGCATGGAAAAATTAAAAACGCCCGTGTTTGGGTCTAATCCCCCATATTGTTTCTCCGATAGATAAAACACACATCTTGGGTCTGTGTCTTTTTTCGGAGAGGGATCCCCCCACCCTTCATCCGATCCGAGGATCCCGGTCTGTGGGCGGGGTCTCTGGACCCTGCGGGATCTCAGTGGAGACGACGGGGCGACGGGGCAACATGGACGGGGAGAAGGACGAGGATCTCGGTGAGTTGTGTGTTTTACAGACCTCGGTACCGATAGGACGGGAGGGACACGTCATGCGTCACAGTTGTTACACATATGTGCGCATATTTCACCCGTACGGACGGACTTTGTTGTTCAGTTTGCGGACGGGGATTAGGAGGATCATCTGGGGGTTGGTCTGCGTGCGACTCAATGACGTCAGTTTGTTTTAAAAGAAAAGAAAAAGAAAGGAAGAAAGATGGGATTTAAGGACATGCACAACTTCCCGAAAAGTATATTAGGCCTACTTGCTTTGGGCAACTTTTCTTGCTTATGTTTTCTGACCCGACCTGAACCCGAAACGTTGTTGACGGTCGGTGCTCCTCCCTGCAGCTGTCACAGCGGGACGCCCTGACGTCACGCCGCTGTGACCGCCTCCATGTTGGAAGCATATGTTTTCTCATGTTTTCTCTTGGGTCGTATTTTTGTAATTTATTTAGTGAAGTAAGTTATTTTTCATGATGTGGAGACATTGTTTTGTACACACACACACGCACACACACACACACACACACACACACACACACACACACACACACACGCACGCACGCACGCACGCACACATACACACACACACACACACACACGCACGCACGCACGCACGCACACACATACACACACACGCACGCACGCACACACACATACACATACACACATGCACACACACACACACATGCACGTGTGTGACATTTCTCAGAGCAGCCCATGGGGTTGTCCACCACATTATGTCACAGCGGTCTGGTGGTTGTGCGGCTTGATTGTGGAACAAAAGGGCATCAGAAAGTCTCTGGGGAGAGGGCTGGTCAGCATGGGGGATAACTAGACATTCATGTCACAAACAATGGCTGACAAGCCACATAGCTGCACGCTAACTCGGCGGAAACCATTGTGTTTATTTATATGCTGTTACCATGCAGGTATAATACATGCTGTTGGCTATTATATCATTGAATACGCTGCCTTAAGGTGTTGTCAGGTCTTGGTAGGTGTGCCAAACCCAATGTTGTCTGTTTGAGTCATCCATAGGGGGTTACTATGGTAAGAAAGGAGTGTTGGTCAAAGGTTTGCGGGTTTGATTCCTCTCCAGCCTCTACGAGCCTCCATGCATGTGTATGGCACACACACTGAATTACATCAAGCCCTCATAAACAAACACTTCCCCATTCACCTGACATCGCTCTAGAGCTACGGCCACAGTCACCGTTTTAGCAAACATTGCATGACTAATTTTTTTTTGTAATATTTTCCAGTTCTACATGTTAAGACCTAACAGTGGTATGTATTATAACTGTCATAAGGCATTTCTTCTGACTATGTTGGAGAATAGTAATTATTGAATGTATGCTGAAAAGAAAACCGCACATATTTCAAAATGTTTTCAATCTTCAGTGTGAGAAGAGCAACGACGTTAAAGGCATGGAGAAGCACATATACTTTTAGATTTCTATATATTTAATGTAGTTCCTCCCTTCAGGGACCTTTGACCCCAACATACCAGAGGAGGGTCCGTCGGCTCCCCCTCCTGGCTGGCTGGACATCGTGCATGGATACCAGGGCCATGGAGGAGGAGGTACTCAACGCCGTTGTGTTGTGTTCTCTTGTCTTCTCCCCTCTTCTCCTCTCTCCTCTGCTTTAGATTAGATCATAATGGGAAATTCAGGTAATGCAGCAGGTGGCCTTCACTCTGCTGGTTTCTACCCTTTTTCGCTTCGCTTCACCTCCTCTCTTCTCTCCTCTTCTGTTCTCCCTCCTCTCTCCTGTTCTCGCCTCTGCCATACTTTCTCTTCTCCTCCTTCCTCTCCTCTGTCCTCTTCTCCTATTATCTCCTCCTCCACTCTCTCCGTTTGTCTCCTCTTCTCTTCTCTTCTATGATGTCCTCCTCCACTCTCCTATTCTCTTCTCTTCTTGTATGGTGTTATTGTTTAGTTAGAAGTATTTGCAATATCTGAACTCATCTTCGTTTCTGTGTGTGTATGTGTGCGCGTGTGTGTGTGTGTCTGTGTTTCAGCAGTGGAGGATAACCCCTTGTACCCACCCCCTCCAGCCTACAACCCTCAACCTGAGCTCGACAAGAACACCGCTGTACCTGAAGTCAGGTAACGCACACTCTCTAGTGGTGTGTGTGTGTGTGTGTGCGTGCGTGCACGTGTATGTGTATGTGTGTGCATGCGCATATGTGTAAATGTTTGTGTGTGTGTGTGTGTGTGTGTGTAAATGTGCGTGCTCTGCAGGGTGCCGGCTGTGTCTGAAGACGCTGCCAGGGAGGCTCTGGTGAAGTTTGTGGAGTCCAAGTGGAGGTACAGCTCCAAGCCAGCCAGGAACATGACCTTCCGCAGCCTCAAACCTGTGGTCGTCTACAGGGTAGGACGGAGGGATGGATAGATGGAAGGATGGAGGGATGGATACATGGAAGGATGGATGTAAGGATGGATAGATGGATGAAGGGATGAAAGGATGGCAGGGGGATGGATGGATGAAAGTAAGGCTGGGTGGGCGAATGATTTACTGACTACTGAAGTACCTCTGTGACTGAGCGGTTTTATTACCTATTTACTTGTTTGCACTGCTGAGGAAGCCTGGAACTCAAGCATGTCATTTCCGTTTGTGACGTGACAATAAACTAGTACTTTTAGTCCACTACTCTCTGTGTAGTACTTACTGACTGTGTGTAGTTCTGAGGTGCAGATGAGTGTGTACCTCGTGTCTCTCTCACAGTACTGGCTGGAGACCTACACAGAGAGCAGGACCAGCACCTGGGAGTTCGAACCCTTCTGTGGTAATGATAACTACTACATATAGTATAGTCATCGCAGGGGGAGAGAGCGAGGGAGGGAGCAGAGAGGGAGGGGGCGTTTTATTTTGAGTTGCTTATTTCCACCATCTTGCTCTCTCCTGCTCTTTACTTCTCTCTCTCTTTACAACTCTCAAATGGACCTACAGCGGCTCTACTGTAAGCACTATATATAAAGTAACCACTAACAAGTATAACCAGCTGGCTAAAGCTTAAACATGAAACAGACTTTCTGAACCTGGACTTGACACTGATCCTACATCCTGGATCTTGAATGAAGTGACCATGTAATGATGTGATCATGTGACCATGTGATGATCTGACCACGTGATCATGTGATGACCTACCCCAGGGCAGCCAGTGGACGGGCCTCAGTTCGGAGTCAGCCCACCCCCATGGGAGATCCTGGTCTCCCCTCCCCAGAGATACACGGACCAGGTGCAAAAGGCCCGCGTACCCCACTCCTCCTTCATCAAGGTACCCCACATCCCATAATACTACTATATACTATAATACTACTATATGTACCCCACTCCTCCTTCGTCAAGGTACCCCACATCCCATAATACTACTATATACTATAATACTACTATATGTACCCCACTCCTCCTTCATCAAGGTACCCCACATCCCATAATACTACTATATATTATAATACTACTATATGTACCCCACTCCTCCTTCATCAAGGTACCCCACATCCCATAATACTACTATATACTATAATACTACTATATGTACCCTACTCCTCCTTTGTCAATGTACCCCACATCCCATAATACTACTATATACTATAATACTACTATATGTACCCCACTCCTCCTTCATCAAGGTACCCCACATCCCATAATACTACTATATACTATAATACTACTATATGTACCCTACTCCTCCTTTGTCAATGTACCCCACATCCCATAATACTACTATATACTATAATACTACTATATGTACCCTACTCCTCCTTCGTCAAGGTACCCCACATCCCATAATACTATATATATATATATATATATATATATATATATATATATATATATATATATATATATATATATATATATATATACAGTATATACTATAGTACTACTATATTTACCATAATACTGCTGCTTAAACTACCACACTCCTCCTTCGTCAATGCACCCCACATCCCATAATACTGCTATAATACTACTATATACTATAATACTACTATATACTATAATACTGCTGCTGTATGGACCCAACTCCTCCTTTGTTAAGGTACCCCACGTTCCATAATACTACTTATATACTACTTATATAATACTACTATAATACTACTACTTTATACTGTATACTATAATACTGCTTAGTGTACCATAATACTGCTTTATATGTAATGTGTTCACTTATGCACAGAATAATACTCTATATATCATAATACTATTACTACTACTATTCTATTACTACTATTATGTACAAGATGCCCCCTAACCTCTACCTGCTCCTTAATGACCTCTATCTGAATCCACTGCAAGTCGCTTTGGATAAAAGCATTTGTAGTAAAATGTCACACTGTTATGTGTACTGTCTTTACTGCATTCTGTGTATATCTCTATGGCTTAATATACTAATAATAATACTTGATAACATTAATAGTAATTACATATTTTTTTCTAATAAGTAGAAATATTATGCACTTAATTTGTAAAAACAGACCAGTTGGTGATTCTAAAAATAGACTGGATGCTATGTTACATCTTTATTTTTAGATTCTGCCAACAGTTTCCTTGCTTTGTGTTTGTTCAAGATGTATGTGTGTGTCAGGATCGGTGTGTGTGTGTGTGTTTGTGTGCGCCTGCACGCCTGTGCCTGTGTGTGTGTGTGTGTGTGTGTGTGTGTGTGTGTGCTTGTGTGTTTGCATCTTCTAATATTTATGTCCAGTATAATCTTTTGTATTTATGTGGACTGTACAAGAAATAATGTGTGTGTGTGTGTGTGTGTGTGTGTGTGTGTGTGTGTGTGTGTGTGTGTGTGTGTGTGTGTGTGTGTGTGTGTGTGTGTGTGCGTGCGTTAGATGTGTCACAAGTGTAACGGATGTGGCAGAACGCGCTGTACCCACTGCAGCGGCCGAGGCATGGTAAGACCGGTTCTATTTATTATTGTTTTATTATTTATTGTTGTTTTATTATAAATACATCTATTGTTGTATTATGTGTTATGTATTATTGTTATTGTTATTATTATTACAGTAGCGGTTTTAATTTAATTCTAATCATATTAATGATCTATTTCTATCAGTAGAGATAAAACAAAAAAGTATGAATGAAGAGAAAGAGAGAGAGAGGAGGAGAGAGGAGAGGGAGGTGATCATTTGTTTTTCATAATTTAGTTTTTGTTAAGATTACAAAATGGGTGGATGTTCTTATATTCTTACTTTATTGGGATTGTTGATTTTTAATTGTCGTTTAGTAGTAGTGTAGGCTACTTTACACATTTACACTTCCTAACAAGTTTGTGTTGATTCATTTGTCATCCCGCCCCCACAGAAGCGCTGCATTCATTGCCATGGAAACGGGCGCACCCGACGGAATGGAAAGAGTGCGCGCTGCACCGTCTGTCATGGCAGGGGGCGCAAGACGTGAGTCCGCTGCCCTAGTGCCCATGGGCAACACGCCCTGATATCCCTGCAGCACCAGGAAATCTTCCAAATCCTAGCTCATCTGTATTGTTATTAGTAGCAGTAGTCATTGTAGTAGAAGTGGTGAAAGTAGTAAAATAAGTGCAAATAGAAAAATACTTTTCTAGTAGTGTCTCTCTCTCTCTCTCTCTCTCTCTCTCTCTCTCTCGCTCTGCGTGTGTTTATTTATCTCTCTCTCACACTCTCTTGCTCAGGTGTTCATTTTGCCATGGTAACGGTCACAACACCTGCTCTGTCTGCAGAGGAAAGCACAACCTGATGCACTACATCCAGCTGACCATCACATGGTACACACACACACACACACACACATACACACACACACACACACACACACACACACACACACACACACACACACACACACACACACACACACACACACACACACACACACACACACACACACACATTTACTGTATTAATCCCAGACGGGAAATTCGGGTGTCACAGCAGAATGTACAAATAAAAAAGAGATACAACATTAAAATATATACATGTGTGTGTGTGTGTGTGTGTGTGCAGGAAGAACAACATTGATAGCTTCATCCCAGACCGACAACCTGACTTCCCCGATGAGAAGTTTTCCAAAGTGAAGGGAGACTCCTTTTTTATCGATGAGAACCAGCTGGTAAAACCTCCCCCTCCCATTGGTCCCAAGAGGTCATGTGACACCACACCACGCAATCTGATTGGTTGTATGATGTCATCAATCGGAAACTTAAAATATTATAAATATATAAATATCTTACAGCATCTGCTGGTCCCTTCGACCTTTACTGATCCTATGTTTGAGTCTACTGAATCTACTTTTATTGTTCTTCACTAGCCACTGCTATTATTTGGGGGACAGGATAGTCGAGTGGTTCGGGTGTTTAACTCAAACCACTGGGTTCCACCCCTCAATGTCCACAGTCTACATATAAACATCAGAGAGCAAGATGCCCTAACCCCTACCTGCTCCTAAATAACGTGTCTACATTCATCTGAACCCATGTCGCTCTGGGTAAAAGTCTGATATAGGAGGTCAGGCGCATGGCCCCTCCCTCCCTGAATTTGCAGCGGCGCTTTCTCCATAGGAAAACAATGGAGTGGGTTGCGCACTCTGTCCAAACGTGTCTCAAGTAAACACGTTGATGAGATAATCAGCGGGACTAGGCGAACAAATGAAACTACTTAAAGCTACCAAACAGCAACAACTTCTCGCCGCAGCCTTCAGGCAACAATATGGGTCTGATTCCGGCAGCCGGTCCACATGAGACCTCTGTGGTAGAGAATACAGGGTTCAAGAACATGTTTAAAGTGTTTGAACCGGGATACACAATTACTTCCCACACATAGACAGTACCCGCCTTTCCAACAAAACAAAAGAACACATTGACATGATGTCAGAAACGCCTTCTCTTGCGCTAACTACAGACAGTTGGATGTGTAGAGCTACAGAGAGCTGCCTTATTGCTCATTTCACTGTTTACTGTTATAGTAATACATGGAAAATCGAAATACTATTTTTTTTCAAAACCATACCGAACCGTGATACCACCATACCATATAATAGCTATGGTGCAAGTCTGGTCTAATAAAAAATCCATGGTCAATATTGATGGAGCGGTGGTTTTCCCTCCTCCCAGGTGTACCCTATCTATGGCTTCCCTGACCAGGACATCTGCGATGTCTCCAAGAAGTTTATTACCGAACACTTCACCCGATTCAGCTCCTCCTGCAGAATCCTGCAACAGGTCAGTCTCTCTTTCTCGCTCTCTTTCTCGCTCTCTTTCTCTCTCTCTGTCTCTCTCTCTCTCTCGCTCTCTCTGTCTCTGTCTCTCTTTCTCTCTCTCTTTCTCTGTCTCTCTCTCTCGCTGTCTCTCTGTCTCTGTCTCTCTCTGTCTCTCTGTCTCTGTCTCTCTCTCTCTCTCTCTTTCCCCATCTCCCTCTCTTTCCCCATCTATCTCCCCATCTCTCTCCATCTCTCTCCCTCTCTGTGTTTCTTAACCTCTACCAGTTGAGCTGGACAAACCCCAGAATAATGTTTCTGTTTAAATCACATACAGGGGGCGGCTTGGTGTCTCAACCCGCTAGTGTGCTCACCATGCCCTCTCTTCTTCAACCCACTTGCCTGTCTCTCTTCACTGTCCTGTCCATAAAGGCACAACAAAGCTCATCAAAAATATATATTTAAATCCCATACAGAAACATTATTCCACTGTGAAATATTTGAAGACATTTGACTAAGCAGGTTTTCTTTCTTTCATCACTAACTCTGTCTGCATTTGTCCCCCCCCCCGCAGCGTCAGACCATAGAGCTGGTGCCCCTGACCCACGCCAACTATACGTTCAACGGGAAGAACTATGACTACTTCCTGTACGGCCTGGAGAACAAGGTCTACGTCTCAAAGTACCCGACGTCCTGCTCCATCATGTAGCGCCTCCTGCTTCTAGCGCTTTAGTGTCTCTTAAAGGAGAGCCAAACACCAACACCAACACCAACACCACGCACCAAGCATTGCTTAAAGACGCGGCCAGGGGGTTTGGGTCCACTTTAACAGGGACATTAGTTTGCAGCCAGCATCGTCACAACACATGAATACAGACAGACAGCAACAATAGAATTAGCAAAGCAGATTAGGGCTATTTACAGTTTGAGATGCTGGGGGTCCAAACATCTGGGCCTCAACACATCTGGAGCTGCTGACAAATGTTCCAGATGTTCACTACATTATGTCTGTGTTGGGGGGGGGGGGGGGGGGACCGTACAGAGAGTTTACGTTGGTTTCAGTTAGCTTTTATCAATGTGTTATACGTGTAGAGTCAACACACATGATGTAGATGTGTGAGTTACAGCGTATGGACACAGTATAATCTAGTGTCCGTTTACTAACATTTCAGCGGAAATACAGTCTTTACATTTAATACGTTCTAACAAATGTGTTGTCCGGTATTTTACAGTAATATGTACTACAGTACCATAGTACATGAATATATGTAGTACACTATCATAGAGTAATGCCATATCCACTCCCATGCCAGATACTGCCAAAGTAAGTACGTTGTCTGTGCCTTAAAAATGCCTTCCTGTCCCACGTCCTGTTTTACGTATAAAATGTGTCTTCTCAGTCGGGAAGTCTTTCCATATGGACTCTCAGCGCACGCCATGTTTAGATGACTTGTCCAACGCCATATCTTTGAAGCATGGTGTCGTCTGAAGCCAGCGGGACATGAACCCATAACCTGAATACCTCAGAACAGATATAAGCCCTGTGTTCTGGTCAATGCCCAGTCGCTTCACACATAACCGCAACACAGTGCTGGAACACGACTCACCGTCGGCCCACTTAATCAACTCAAGTTGATTGGACCTAATCCTGTGTTTTATTTAGTTTTTCTTTTGTGATATGATTGTAATATTATAGACTACACAACCACTGCTGCTACTACAGTACAATGGTAGTATAGATTTATTTTGTGATATGACTCAATTGGTAGGACTTGATATGTAAATGTGTTTGCTTTTATGTGCTACCAGTAGGACAAGGACAACTAGTTTTCCACAAACTCTACGTCACGATTAGACTCTCTGTAGTCTGTACCAGATTACACAAGGCTGTTTTGTCATCTATTTTATCCTTTCATTTACATTTTTTTTAACCATACGGTTATATGGAACAAACATGAACCATTCCACATACCATAATGTACATCTGTACTTCTGTTCGGGGCTCCTGGTTTACACTTTTTTTAGTTCAAGTTCTGTGATCATTTCTTTGATCCTCATCAAATAAGTGGGTGTTTGTGTGTATTTCATGCTGTATTCACGGTATACATATTAACAAAGACAGGCAGAGAACACGTTTGACAATCATTGGGACTGAGATGGTCTTTCGGTTCAATGAAATGTGTTTTTTTTATGCAAGGTCATTTCACAAACTTGTCTGATTTTTGAAGAAATGCAGATGTAATCAGCTACCTCTGTGTCTCATGTTCTCATGTTAGAATAAATGTCAGGATTACGTTACCACAAAATGACCACAATAGGCCTGCATTTTCACACTAGAATGCAAAATGTGCTTTATGTAACCACTAAAGTTTAGTGTAAAGTAGAACGAAATATACTATTCCTTCATAATAAAATATTCATATCGACTGAGGTCGATAGTTTTTGTGGTTATTGTTTATGGTTATTGTTTTCGTTCTTTCTTTCTGTTTTTCTTTCTTTCTGTGGCAGGGTTGCTCCTACCACACGCCACCTAAGTGGCTTTTCCGGGGGCCCTCCGACACGGGACACGGGTAGATGTTGTTGAAAGTATATTTATTGGAGGTGGCAGGTGGTATTTGCTGAGCTGATGTGTGTGTTGACGGCTGGTTTATCCTGGGTGCCGTGATTGCTCTGCACCCCAGGTGTGCAGCCCCACCCAGCCAGAGTCCAATCAGTCTGACTCAGGCCAGGTGAGGCTGTAAACCAGCCATCAACAACACACACTCCACACACACCCTCCACTCTTTCTTTCTTTCTTTCTTTCTCACACAAGAAGAAGTTAAATCGGTCGATGAGCAACAACTGAAAGCCAAATTATATAGCCTGATCTACGGGGTGTGCTACTCCGTCTGTCCGCCAGGGGGTGCTCCTGTACCGGGAGCACCCCCTGGCCCTCCGGACCGGCGCACATCCCCGACCCGCCGCGGCGAGCCGGTGCTGTTTCCCGGGGGAGTGTCCCTGAGCCTCCCTCCTCTGGCGGTAGGGCTTGTGTTTATAACGGGAGGAGGCTCCAGGTCCATCCACACTAACGACTGTCACCGTTTCCAGCTGCTCATTTGGCCTATTGTGGTCCGCTCTTGGGGAATAAAAGTAGAAGCGACCAGAAGGGACTGACAAAGGTTTCCAGGTAAGTTACTGTCAATTGTAGTTTCTAATGACTTATTTTGGAAATTAGAAACTATATTGTTGTTGTGTTGGAAGCTGTGTATCAACATCTGTAATGATGATGATGATGATAATGAAGATGAGCATCATCACTATTTCCACACTGGTCATTAATCTAACATTTCACTTTGACCTGTTTTGTGGATAACGTGCAGGGTTTGACGATGTGCGTTTTATTTGTGTATTTGTGATTATTAATTGTAAATATGATGAAGACTATAATTTTTTTGTTTCTATTATTTGTTTTATTGTACTTATTGTTGGTCAGCTCCATCTGTCTTGCTGTGCTATAATGTGGACAGTTTATTTACTCTGGTTTATCTCTAGTAGCCTAGATGGGGGGGTCAGTGACACGCCTTACACTAACAACTAGTTGAAACTATTTAATTATATATATATATATATATATATGTGTATATATATATATATATATATATATATATATATATATATAATAATTATTATTATTTTTAAATTAATATTATGGGTTTAGCTCATTAGTCTCTTCCCCTCTTCCCCACTTTACTCTCCTCTCCTCTCATGTCCCCTCTTCTTCTAATCTCCATTCCTTGATAAGTCTTTGTCATCCTGATACAGTATCTGCTCCTAAATGTTAGAACAGAATAGAAACTAAGCAGGTGGTCTGATACGATCAGGTGGAGGGAAAATATGTGTGTGTGTGTGTGTGTGTGTGTGGTGTGTGTGTGTGTAGCTGCTGAGAGGAACAGCATTGCGCTGACACACAGCTGTGGAGATGCAGTGTTAATACTAAGTACAGTACAAACACTCTGTTAACATCTGTGTGTGTGTGTGTGTGTGTGCCTGCCTGTGTGTGTATCTGTTCCTTGTGTGTGTGTGTGTGTGTGTGTGTGTGTGTGTGTATGTGTGCCCCTTGTGTGTCTGACTGTGAGTAACCTCCTCCGATTGTCTCTGCTTTTCCTGTTATTGACCCCCTGCCCCCCCCCCTCCAATACAATCTGTATGCAAAGCTACTGTTTCCTGCCCTGTGTGTGTATGTATGAGTTTGTATGAATGACTACACAGGAATACGAGAGAATAGAGTGACGTTAACGCACCTGGCAGACACGCGTGTGTCCTATGTCTTTAAGAAAAAAAGAAGGAAAGAAAGATTGAAATAAAGGAAGAAGGAAAGAATGTAGGAAAGCCAACAAGATGGAAAGAACAAAAGTAAAGAAGCAAAGAAAGAAAGACTCAAGAACAGAAAGAAAGACCAAAAGACTGAAGAGAAGCAAAAGAGAAAGAAGTAAAGAGAGACTGAAAGAAAGTAATGTGTGTGTGTGTGTGTGTGTGTGTGTGTGTGTGTGTGTGTGTGTGTGTGTGTGTGTGTGTGTGTGTGTGTGTGTGTGTGTGTGTGTGTGTGTGTGGTTGACACTGTCCTGGCACAGATGTCTTCTGTAAAGAAAAGCAGGATTTTTCTGAGCACTTCAACAACAAACAACACAGACAGGAAGTCCACTTTTTAGTGACGGTCAACAAAGAGTTCACATGAAAACTCAGTTCACGCGCACACTGCACGCATGGAGCTTAGTTCACCTGCGTAGTCCATATCTCTCCATCCTCCCTCCCTCCCTCCTTCCTTCCTCTCTCCTTCCTCGAACAGTTACACATTAATGACACACTTGTCTAATCTATTCTCATATGACACACATCTTTAATCGATGACATTCTGTTATACATATCACATGCTGAAATCTGAAACATTCTCATACCGTATCATACATGACACAGTTATCATGTCTGCATTCAATACAGTACACGCTCACATACACACACACACACACACACACACACACACACACACACACACACACACACACACACACACACACACACACACACACACACACACACACACACAAATAGCCTGAAGCGGTGTGTTTAACTCAGCTTCTGTTATACGATATGCCAACACAGTAAGAGTTTTTATGACATTTTAATGACGACCTCTGCATGATGAGAAATCAGTGTTTTACCCACTCTCATTTTCCCTTAATTTTCTCTCTTCTTTCCTTCTGGCTTAGAGTGCTCTCCCTCTCTCTCTCTGGGAAAGAGACTACCTCTTTCTCTGAGGGAGAGAGTCTTTACTTTTTATGGAGATGTTCACTGAGTCAGCAGTGTGTTCCAGTTCAGATAATGCTCCTCTGTCTGGCCAACAAGCTTCACAGGTCCAGTGTGAATAAAACACTAAACATCCACCATTATCTCCTCTTAAATGACTAGGATTAGACCGGATAACGCCAGAACATCACCATGAAGCGAATACACTATTATCTGGCTGCGATAGACAGGAAAAAACTGGTTCATATTCCGTTGTTAAAAGTTAAAGGGGCCGTAGACAACTTTTCTCCTTTTCCCACCCTAGCGTTTCAAAGTGATATTATTTTTGCGCCGCTGTCGCAAAGACAAACCGGATCGCTTTCCGTTTCCTCAGAGCCTAGCGACCACAAACAACACAAGACACGCATTAGTTTGGAAATCTCTGCAAAAGAAATGATCAACACTTTGGAAATAATAAAGAAAGAAGCATGCTCACTGAGGAGGTTAAGTGAAATTGGCATCATTTTATTAGGGAACAGGCGAAAGCTATTGCAATGATGTGCATTTCATAGTAATACCATAGTTGAGTGAGTATTTCTTCGCACAAACAAGTATTGGCAGCAGGAGTTGGCGTCGGGGTGGAGGGTGGAGTAGAAGAAAACATTAGGAGGAAAACCGTGAGTTGACTCATTCATTTAGTCTATAATGGAGACATGAAAGCAGATACAAATTCTTTAGTATGTGTTGAGAAAAGCGAACTGGGTTGGTAGCCTGACTGGATCGACTGGCGAGTCGCGACATGAGGTTTATTCAGGTGGTATACTCAATGCAAAAACGTAGCGTACGCAGATATAAGTAAGTAAGGCTTTACTTCGGTTGTTCCACCGTCCGCCATTTCCACTACTGGGGATAGCTAATGGTGATAGCTACTGGGGATATCTACTGATAGCTACCGGGTAAACATAAGCGCTATTCCTCCTGGTTTGGTTGCACGCGCAGTGGTTGGCGTGTTTTCTTTGTGCCGTAAATGGAGCCGTCATGTTTCCCAGAGATCGTATCCGGTGGCAGACTGCATAGTGAAAGCCAGGCTTATAGGGAAGCTAAGGGAACCAAACTAAACACCGATGGTGTCATTATTCTGTAGCCATTACACTGTGCAATCAACATTTACTTCATCATATTGATACGTTAAAGCAAAAAAGTTGTCTACAGGACCTTTTAAAAGTAAGCTTGGGAAGAGAATAGAGGAAGAGAGAAAGATTTATCCATCTAAAGTGAGTCTGACTTTTTGTGCATGGGACATTAAGAGTGTAATTAGATAACGAGTTATCATTTGTCAAAGGAGCCGGCTGTAGCAGATCTCTGTGTTAAAGTCCAGCTGTGCTGCCATGCAGGAAGACGGTGTCTATAATTCATCTTTCGGCTCGTTAAATTAGCATGAATCAGAGCAGGCCACCTCCTATATTTCATAGAACCGCAAACTTCCCGCGCCGTTTCTGAGATGTTTTGGGAAGAAAGCCCATGTAAACAGTTAGAGCTAGACTATGCTGGAGGTTGGGTTTGTTCTGGAAGCATTTAGAGATGGACACACCAGGGAGATGTTTCAGAGATGAAGTCTTTGACACATTGAAGCGTGCAGATAGTTTAAGTATTAAAACAATCTCCCTCACGTATTATTCTACACTGATTATTACCATCTCATTCCGTTACTCAAGACATTGTTTATTTGTACTTATTTTTACTTTCTCAATTCTAACTGGAGGAGAACTGATGTTAACATTAGTGGGAGAAAGAACATCCTCCCTTCCTCTGCTCTCCTCTGCTCTCCTCTCCTTTTCCCTCCTCTCTTCTCCTTTTCCCTCCTCTCTTCTCCTTTTCTCTCATCTCCTCTCCTCTCCTTTTCCCTCCTCTCCTCTCCTCTCCGCTCTTCTCACATCAGACACATAGTTAAACACATCAATAAAATCCATGTTATCTACAGTCAGGGTTTTTCCACAGTATTAACACATGGCGGTCAGTGCTCAGCGATGTCCCGCCGCCACACATAATAACACACTTTATTTATCCCTGTAGCACGACCCCCGGCCCCTGGAGCCCTGGGAGCCGCTGCAGGGTTAATGACTTGGCTCAGTGGCTCCTCGGCAGCAATAGTTCAGTGAGACTGTGGCTTAGCGGACCATCCCATTCCGTTAACACATCAACGGGGAGGAAGCTCTCCAGCCGGCACACACCCTCTGGTGCGTGCTGATGGAGTCGGTGGTGGTGGTGGTGGAGATGATGATGGTGGTGTGGTGGTGGTGGAGATGATGATGATGATGATGATGATGATGATGATGGTGGAGATGATGGTGGTGGTGGTGATGGAGGAGATGGGGAAAGTGATGATGGTGGAGAGGGTTGAGGTGGTAGAGATGGTGGTGGTGTTGATGGTGGAGCAGATAGTGGTGGCATAGAGAACATGGAGATAGTTGTGGAGATTTGGGTGGAGCCGGTGCTGGTGGTGGTATAGTGGTAGTGCAGATGTAGGCAGGTGACGTTCCCAGACCTTCTTCATGTTACAGAAACATTTCCCAGAGTTTCATCATTTTGTTCTTGGGTGTTCAGTTTAATGCATGTGTGTGTGGGTGTTCAGGTTAATAAAACACATCTTCCTGTTGTAAACCACAGATAACACATGCACACACACACACACACACACACACACACACACACACACACACACACACACACACACACACACACACATGCATGCACCCACGCACACATGCACGCACACATGCACGCACACACACACATACACACACACATGCGTACATACACATACACACACACACGTGCACATACACACTCAATACATGCACGTATGCACGCACGTGTGCACACACGCACTCACACACACACACACAGCCTTGAATAACAAAATAAATGCTTTGTTCTTCTCCCACAACCCACAGATATTCAGCTGCTGAACCCTTGGCTGCACTTCTGTTTACAAAGCAAACATGAACACACGCACACACACGCACATGCAAACACGCGGACCCAGACTGAACTCAAAGGAAAAGACCATGTTAGTTTAAATGACTATGATGTCATCACTCCACCCAACAACCTCATCTCGCTGCCAGCACAACAACGCCCACATCCCTGACCCGCTGTGTGTGTGTGTGTGTGTGTGTGTGTGGAAGGAAGAGTGTGTGTGTGTGTGTGTGTGTGAATACACACGCGCACACGCAATATTTTATTTCTGCCTCTTGCTGTTATTCATGTTGTACGCTATCTCTTGTTGTTGTTTACATTGTATGCTTATGGTTTAACTGTAATGTTTGCTTATTCTGGAAATCAATTTGTGCGTATGTTTGAAAAGCGCTCTATAAATAAACTTTATTATTATTGTACATTCAGAGAGATAGAGACAGACCGACAGGCAGGCAGGCAGACAGGCAGACATACAAACATACAGAAAGACATACAGTAGACAGACAGACAGATAGTACATACATTCGACCGGACAGACAGAGAGACAGAGACATACAGACAGAGAAAGACAGACAGACAGATTGGCAGACAGGCAAGAAAGACAGACAGACCACCCAGACAGTGTGTGGTGGTGGAGTAGCGCTGTCTGCTTCTCCATATATGTTCCTGCTACACCAGAAACCAAAGACCACTTCTCAATACATAGTCTCTCACCCAGCAAAAATACATTGTCTCTCACCCTTCAACAATACATAGTCTCTCACCCTTCAACAATACATAGTCTCTCACCCTTCAACAATACATAGTCTCTCACCCTGCAACAATACATAGTCTCTCACCCTTCAACAATACATAGTCTCTCACCCTGCAACAATACATAGTCTCTCACCCTTCAACAATACATAGTCTCTCACCCTTCAACAATACATAGTCTCTCACCCTTCAACAATACATAGTCTCTCACCCTTCAACAATACATAGTCTCTCACCCTGCAACAATACATAGTCTCTCACCCTTCAACAATACATAGTCTCTCACCCTTCAACAATACATAGTCTCTCACCCTTCAACAATACATAGTCTCTCACCCTTCAACAATACATAGTCTCTCACCCAGCAACAATACATAGTCTCTCACCCAGCAACAATACATAGTCTCTCACCCAGCAACAATACATAGTCTCTCACCCTTCAACAATACATAGTCTCTCACCCTTCAACAATACATAGTCTCTCACCCAGCAACAATACATAGTCTCTCACCCAGCAACAATACATAGTCTCTCACCCAGCAAAAATACAAAGTATCTCTAAAACCATAGTGTACTGGGAATTCAAGTGTTGCGACATGTGGTTAAAACCCTGCGTGCCTTGTGGTGGTCCTATATTCCTCATAGAACCTTCTGGAGAGACAGACAACCAGGGAGACAGCCAGACAGGGATACAGACAGGCAGGGGAACAGCCAGACAGGAAGACAGGGAGACACACAGGCAGGCAGGCAGACAGGCAGGCAGACAGACATGTTGGCTACACGGCCTGGTAGCGTGCTAGCCTTCTTCGTTGGTTCCAGTCTCTGCATCAAATCCTGATTCTTCTTCGTTGGTTCCAGTCGCCGTATCAGATCCTGTTGATTGTGTTCCTCCACACCGCTAATTAATACGCTCTTATCAGCGCCATGGCAACAATAACCCAGTCAAATGCTTCCTTCCTCGCGCCCCTGTCTCACCCCTCACCCAGAACCATTCCAACAAACATGCAGACTGGCGCCAAATAGGCCGCACACACACACACACACACACACACACACACACACACACACACACACACACACACACACACACACACACACACACACACGCAAAATATGTGCACATGCATTCATACCGATACACAGAACTATACAAAGGGAAATACACATTCACAGACAACACGTACACAGTATCTTGTTTTCCAGCTCAGAATGAAGACGTCACACACACACACGCACACGCATACACACACACACACACAAAAACACACTACTGGCCAGCATCTAGAACCTGCAGTCCTCTGTTATGACTGCACAGCTATGCAAATATTAGACTGTAATAAAACACACACACACACACACACACACACACACACACACACACACACACACACACACACACACACACACACACACACACACACACACGCACACACCATGGAATAAAGGTGTGTGTGGTTACTGTCCTTGGGGAGAAGTTTGTTTGAACATTAAGGAACATGTAGACAATACAGACAGGGCACAGCACGCTAAAACAACAATGTGTGTGTGTGTGTTTGTGTGCGTGTATATGTCCCATTTGACTTACAGGAGCTGTATGTCACACACACATCACTGTAAATCCATTGTCTGACCTAACTTCTCCCCTTAGCGAGTCAAGTAGCAGCCATTACACACTCCCCTTCTGACATTGGCTAAAGCGTTTACCTATCAATATAACTCCACGTGTGGGCACGCGTGCCCACACGTGTGTGTGTGTGTGTGTGTGTGTGTGTGTGTGTGTGTGTGTGTGTGTGTGTGTGTGTGTGTTCAGCTGTGTGGACGAGTCAGGGTGTGTCTGGTAAGGTTGTGAGATAGACTCCTTGTCATCCCTACTGATTCAACAGCAGATCCAGAACCCTAGACTCTAACACTAACTCTAGAACAGGGGTCTTCAACCTTTTGCAGCCCCGGGACCCCCTTGGTGGATTGAGAAACGGAGGAGGGATATTTTTAAAATAAAAACCTGGAGCGCTACTGACGTAATAACCACCACTACTTCAATTCAGACCGAAGATGCTGTCTGCTGCTCCATGGCTGTGACCCCTGCTGTGGCGGTGTAACTGCATTCCACAATTGGGAAGTTGGCGAGCCATTGACGTCACTTCTATTCCACCCAATGTTTAGTTCCATAATTCACAATGTCTGACTCAGACACAGACAGGTTTTATGAAAGGGCAGCATTTGGTGGGCCGTGGACCCATTCCACTGTACTTGTATGAACCCAAGTACTACAAATTGAAATCAGATGGGTGGAGAGGGATTATGGAGGCATATGGGATACAGACGCAACAGAGATCAATTCGCCGGGACAGTCGACCGGTCAGTGGGGAAAAGGTGATATTTGTGTTGACAGTCTCGTTCTGCATACATTCACACAACCTGGAACTGATCCATTTGTTTCAGAAGTGAATGCTTCGGCTGCGTTCCAATCAGTTAAAAAAACACCCCCTCCTACGCGTACCCTCGCGACTTATTGACATGTTGCTCTGCTCTTGCGAATTGAGAATCATCACACTGCCTAAAACACAGCCACCATCTTCGCTCAGACTCCTAACTGCACGCCTCAGTCTCTAAGTCCTTGAGCATGCGCAGTTTAAGGGAAGTTCGTATGCGCTTACTTCCGTAAAAAAATAGAATTTCCACAAAAATTAGTTGGACATCAAAAACATTTCCCAGACCCCCTGCAGTACCTCCGCAGACCCCCATAGCGGGCACAGACCTCTTCAGTACCGCCGCAGAGCCCCTAGTGGGCACAGACCCCCTGCAGTACCTCCGCAGACCCCCTAGCGGGCACAGACCCCCTGCGGTACCTCCCCAGACCCCCTAGCGGGCACAGACCCCCTGCAGCACCTCCACAGACCCCCTAGTGGTCACAGACCGCCTGCAGCACCTCCACAGACCCCCTAGTGGTCCCAGACCCCCTGTTGAAGACCAAACTCAAGACCACTCTTGTTCCACATTCTCAAACACTGAACATCTATCCTCGCACTTTAACGACAGCCAACATATTCCAAACCAACGCAACAATTAACAGACGAGCTGTGTCACAATACGGGCGCAGGCCGGTTGAATGAATTCTTTACAGGCGCGGCAGACTGAGGCTCTGTTGTGTGGCGAGTGTGGTCGTTCTGAGGGGCGTGAACCCAATTACACATGATTGACAGCTGACTCAACAAATTAGGGCAGTTTCGCTTTCAGACCAAATCTCTCTTTAGGGTAGATGAGTGAGAGACAGATAGGGAGAAGCAAGACCAGGAGAGAATGGTCTGTGTGTAGTATTGGTGTGTGTGTGATGTGTGTGTGTGTATGTTGGTGTGTGTGTGTGAGTATATATGTGTGTTCTGTTGTTTTTTTGCCTGGCTGCTCCCAGTGTTCCCAGCAGGTCCAGTGAATGGCCGTTTCTTTCCCAGCTCTATAAGACGCCTAATGAGAGGGGACCACCCTCTCTCTCTCTCTCTCTCTCTCTCTCCTCTCTCTCTCTCTCTCTCTCTCTCTCTCTCTCTCTCTCTGTGGGGGTTGGGGGTGTGTGAACATGGGTTTTGAGTATTTTGAATAAGATCTTGTGAGCATGTGTGTGAATGTAGTAATGTGCTTCTGGAAGCCAGGGTATGCGTGTGTGTGTGTGTGTCTGGGTCTGGTTCTGGGTGTGTGTGTAATAAATGAACTAATCTCTATGGGATGTCTTCGCCATTCACACCTGTCAACGTTTGTGATGCATTTTGGGAAACTCCAGACTCTGATTTTGTAATGATTTATTAGCCTATTTAAGCTGTATTCCGTGTGTGTGTGTGTGTGTCCAGACACTAGTTGCTGACTAGACGTCTGAAAGCACCTCAACATGGTGGTTCAGTTAGAGAAATGCTACGTACTGGGTTCGATCCCCAATGTACACAGCCTAACAATGTACACAGCCTAACTGTAGGCATCATCGAGCAACATGCCCTAACTTCTACATGCTCCTTAATGACATGCATCTGAATTCACTGTAAGTCTCTTTTGATAAAAGTGTCCGCTAAATAAACTAACCCTAACCCTAACCCTAAACAGTAAATAGTAAATTAAACAACAGTACAAATCTGTATCTGTATCCATCTGAATTAACCAACCTGGTCCTGCAGAACCTAAAATTATAGCTGCTCATTCTGGTTATATGCTTTGATTAACAGGTCTTCTCACTTTATAAGCATCTAAATGAATGAAGTTGTGTGTTAAGTGTCTGTGTTGTGGGGTGAAAACAAAATTGTATTGTGTAGAAACTATTAGATTCGTCTCCATGAAGAGCTTTAAGATTGTCCAGGTTTTCACTTTAACTTTTTACCTTCAGGTCAGGTGCGGTGATGATTTGTTCCAAATAGAGCCGCTCTTATTTTAAAACCCTAAATATCAAGGTTTAGTGCATGCTCTGTGCAGCTATATGTCTCTATAAATACCACAGTCACTTGTAGTTTACCTGTTCCTCTCAGCCACATTTCCAAGGTAATTTATTTCAGCTCTAAACGTGGCAGCCTTAGAAAACTCCCCCATGACTGATCGGAATTTTAACCCCCCAGTAAAGTTACGAGGTCGCGGCTCTCCGACAGTTAAACTGCTGGCCATCGCTCCAGACGTACCGGGCGCCCAGACAGACATATGGACGGGCGTGTTTGTGTAATACTTTACGCAGATATCGGAGCTCAAACGCGGCGGTGTATGGACATCTTAATACTGTTTTATGTTAGTCCAGAGGATAGAGCTATGGGGCCAGTCACCAGCCAGGTCACAGGTTCAATTATGGGAATGGGCCAGCAGGTTCCAGATTCAACAGATGCAGAGGGCAGCCCATGAGCAAGGCAGCTTATCACCGACTCCTCTGGTTGAGTTGAATCATGAGTGTAGAGTTGGAGTTTTAGAAGGTCAGCCTCCAAGGCTGGGTCTATTCATATTAATTCTGTTGAGGAATACTTTATATGACTTTATACAACTTTATACAACTTTATACAGCTTTATTTGCCCCAAGGTTTGTTGTGCACGTGCACAGGATCGGTAAAAACAGTAATGTGCAATCAAATACATTACAAAACACATAACAGCCCCTACAAAAACAAGCCATTTGTAACACACATATATTAATAGAATGTCAATTAACAAATGTAAATAATAGGTTGATTGAGGAATGAATTGTGTATGTAAGTATGTCATTTGTAAGTAATTTGATGAATGTATTGTAATTTGTGCCTGATTGTAGAAAGCCAGAGGGTAACAGGGAGAGTAGCTTAGATGGATCAAAAGAAAACTAAATAAACATGATAAATTGAAAGATTTCGGATTAGCACAATACAATCTCCACACTCACTTTGCAGCATTTCGGCATAGTCTAGATATTCAACAAGCATACACACACACACACACACACACACACACACACACACACACACACACACACACACACACACACACACACACACACACACACACACACACACACACACACACACACACACACACACACACATGCCTGTATCCACCAACACACACATTCAAACACACACTTAGACACACCCCAAGGTCTCTGTGGTGGTTTTTCCTGGAACTTGTTCATTCAGAGAAAGAAAAGGAGTGAGAAGAATGGAGGGAAATACGAAGAGAATACAGAGAGAAATGGTAGTGGCAGAACTACAGTGTGTGTGTGTGTGTGTGTGTGTGTGTGTGTGTGTGTGTGTGTGTGTGTGTGTGTGTGTGTGTGTGTGTGTGTGTGTGTGTGTGTGTGTGTGTGTGTGTATGGTGTGTGTGTGGTAATTAGCAGGGCCTGGATCCTGTCTCCTAACAAGCTACTCAGAGGGCTTCTGTGATCACCATTCATTCTACTCTATTCTATGGTCCTGTATAGTTGAATGATGGTTGGTATTGTATTTCATTGTACATTTATGCATGAATAGTTATTAAGAAAATACTTGTGAGTGATTTAAAAATCATTTTAATTACTCAATTATCCATACATAGTCAATTTCTCTGTTCTCTATTCTCTCTCTCCCTCTTGGCGTCTCTTTCCCTGCCTCTCTCTGTCTCTCTTATTTCTTCTAAAGAGAAACCAACCAAACAAACTAACTACTAACTAAACTAACCACCAGAACTACATCAAACACAGGTCCTGCGACCACTGTCTCTGATTGGTTGAGCTGAGTACTACAAAGGGATATCACATGGCAGGTGATGTCACTTTGCTTTGACATCACCTGGGACCCATTTGGGCCAATCAGGGACACCGCAATTTGCTCCTAATCTGTTCCGTTAGAGATGATGTGCTATATCTGAGGTTAGTTTTAATTGGTCTACTGAACACACACACACACCACACAGACACATACGCACACCACACAATCCTGGACACATTTTACACCATTACATTACATCTACATGACATTATTGCGTTCACTGATGATCATTTCGAAGTAGAACTATTTGTACCCAAGCACGCTGTTATTTATTAGTCAGTCAGAGGCCAGATATCTAATATTTCACATTTGGACACAGCCGCTTAGGAGGAAAGTTTTTCTATCGTCTACCACTTAAGTGTGACTGCGGTCCAGAATACCTCTGTGAGTTTCCATTTGGGAGTTAGAAGTCCTCCTCTGATATCGCTCAGTATGGCGATACAGTATTTAGTTTATGGACATGCTTGTTTCCCTCCTAATATCCGTGCCCAGGTTCTGTCCTGGTTCCCAGGTCTGAGGATTTGGTATTTGTTTTATTGTTTATTGCAGAACAGAATAGTTTAAAAGAAGGAAATGAAAAAAACCCTGTGCAGGTGCGACACGAAAAAAACCCTCCAAAGTACTCATACTCACCCATACAAGTAAGGAAAGAAGCAAGGAAGGAAGGAAGGAAGGAAGCAAGGAAGGAAGGAAGGAAAGACATAGAAGATAGCAGAAT